>QRFJ01000958.1:0-165031 GCA_006176705.1 Cocos nucifera | reverse complement strand
TATTGTTCATCCTTAATTATTTATGAATGTAATTCATGTTGTAGAATTTATTGCATAACATTTTTTGGATGTTTATATCATGTTGCTTTTGTTTATTGCATTGCATAACGATAGATCCATCAATTGATTAGTGTACATATTAGAGACTATTTATTGATGCTATACTAATATTATTGTTCAATATGTTATATTGATTAATATTCATTAACATTGTAGGTCGCGATGGTACCGAAATATCATCTAGCTTTCACTCCTGCCTCTTGGTGCATTACGCATAGTTCAGTATCCGAAGAGTAGTCAGAGCATACTCCGTCCACCTCAGCATCGGCTGCTTAAGGATCTCTACCATCAGCATCTACTCCATCGATGGCATCTACTCCACCGATAGCTGAGCCTCTATCGTCATCCATATCTGAGGTACATGCTACTACGTAGGTATCTGAGTGTACATTTTTATTATATTAGCACAACTTTATTATTTATATAGTATTTATATACTTATATATTTGCATAACATATTTGCGTTGTAGGTGCATCATCCAGCCAGACATTTCGCTGTCCCATACGTATGGCACACATGTGAAACTGCTAGCATCAGGTGATGGTCTATTACAATGTGGAGGAGAGGCCGGTAGGGGAGACCGCACGAGAGATGCATTTTTTTTTTGGAGTGCTTGTGAGGTAGTCGGACATCATTCCCGTAGAGCCCAGAGATTGACATTTGATGGATGCTACCATTAGGGATCGGATATGAACGAAAATATGGATAAGTACATACATCTTAGTTATATTTATGCATTTTATATGTTTACACTATATATGTTTGATTAGAATAATTTTATAATTAATTTTTGATAAATTTATATAGAGAAGGTATGACTTCTTCGATCATGAGAGGGCTCAAGATGTCCGACTGAAGAAGATCGAAGAGTTGTACCGAGATTATAAGGTCAAGCTCCATAGAGGATGGCTCAAGCACCGATGAGACAGTTCGGAGGAGCTTGTTCCCTAGATATAGGACTGTCCTTCGAGTCAGTGGGAGAGGATGGTTAGACACTAGAGGAGCCAGGAGTTCGAGGTAAAATTCATAACTTTTAAATTTTTTAATATATTTAAAATTTTATTTAAATATTTTTTAAATATTTATTATTTATTTGAATACTTGTTAGGCTACCTTCCATCAGAATCGAAAGAACCGTGCAACTCAGGAGTATACGCACACTCTGGGCCGCGAGTCTATGACCAATCATGTGCATAGAGAGGTAATTAATTCTAAATTTTATTAGATAAATTAAATTCATATTTTTATCATCTTTGTGATAAATTTATTTTTTTATTATAGCTGATAAGAGATGGAGTGATGCCCAATCATAGCGAGATCTTTTGATCCAACCGCACGGACAAGACGGATAGGTCGATGAACGTTGCGATCGAGCATATTTTTGTAAGTATTAAATATATTAGTATATATGATTAGTATTATAGCATTTTTTATAAAATTTTATTTTAATTTATAATTATAAGATCAGTTAGATGCGCTCGCGAGCGAGGGCTCAGATACATCTGGGCCTCATGACCATCTATCTCAGGTCTTGGGGCTTGAGCACTCTAGGAGGATCCGATACAGATCCGAACACATGCTGACAAGCTACTGATCTAAGGCAAGCATCTCCTCACAGACTTTTGGTGTTGTCAACTTGGAGGAGCTTGAGGAGGCATTGGCACGGTCAGATCATGCTGCAATGCGGGCAGATTAGGCCGAGGAGCGCGCATCTCATTTGGAGGGCATCGTGAGAGACATGATGTCGACGCTTAACGTGCATTTTGGAGTCATGGGCTTCGAGGATATGTTGGCCCACATTCCAGCTCCAGCTTCGACTTCGGCTCTAGCTCTGGGTCTGACTCTCGATGACGATGACGATGATGTAGATTTAGGAGAATTGTAATAAATTTTATTTGG
Source organism: Cocos nucifera (assembly GCA_006176705.1). NCBI lineage: Eukaryota > Viridiplantae > Streptophyta > Magnoliopsida > Arecales > Arecaceae > Cocos > Cocos nucifera. The sequence goes on along the minus strand of QRFJ01000958.1, from coordinate 163,071 downwards.
TAATAAAATTTTAGTATTTCAAAATAATTTTTATGTTTATTATATTTTTTTGGTGCTATATATCTATATTTATTAGATAAAATATATAAAAAAATAAAAAAAATATTTATTTTAATTATTCAAGATTTACGACAGTGATTTTATAACTGCTGTCATATCCGTGCCAACTGCTGCCATAGGTTTCTGATGCAAATGATGCCAACTGCTGTATTAAACCTATGACAGCGGTTAAGAAAATGCTGCTATAAATTACCTATGGTAGCGGTTATGTAACCACTGCTATAGATTAATTATAGCAGTAGTTACATAACCACTACTATAGATCGATCTATTACAGCGATTTATAAATCATTGTAATAGGCTATCTATAGCAGCAGTTTAAATAACTACTGCAACAACCGCTGCCATAGAGCTACGGCGATGGCCGCAATAGCAGTGGTTAGAAAATCGTTGCCATAATCTATGGCAGTAATTTTTTGCGCTACGGTGGCAGTTCGTAACCACTGCCGTAGCTCTTTTTTGTAGTAGTGATAGAGGCACAAAAGAGCCATTGAAAGGACCTCTCCCCCCACCTGTCTTAAATAATCGAAGGTCTTCTGCTTTGTTTATTAGCGAGGTTTGGTCGGATTATTTTCTATCATCATAAGATTTTGTGCCAAGAAATAAAAATTTTAAAATAAAGAATTTTATTATGATTGAATTACTGGTAGTACATTCATAAATTTTTTTAATTTTAAGATTGTGGGATCATAGATACTCCGAGCTTATTTAAATAATATATTTCTAGTCGAACGATTTTCACCATTTCATAAGAATCTTTTCAGTTCAGAGCGAGCTTTTTTTGATTTTAAGACTGTGAAACGTCTACTCGTCGAAGTACAAGGTCCTCTATTCTGAAGGTTTTGCTTCTAACCCTTGAGTTGTAGTAGCGAGCTACCCTTTGCTTGTAAGTTGCGATTTGGCCCTTTTCTCTCTTTTCTTCTAGCAGATCAAGGTTAGCTCTAAGATCCTACGAGTTGCTTTGTTCATTGAAGGCCTCTACTCATGCTGTGGAGAGTTTGAGTTCGATCAAAATAACCGCCTCTATTTCAAAGGCCAACACGAAGGGTGTTTCTCTAGTGGATAACTTTTGAGTGGTTTGGTAAGCCCAAAGCACGTGATAGAGTTCGTCCAACCAAGTACCTTTTGCTCTTTCAAGCCTGGCCTTTATCCCTTGAAACAAAGTTCTATTAGTCACTTATTGTTTGGATTTGATGCCTCGAATTTGACCCATAGCAAGAAGAGAATTAGTTTTCAGCACAACAGTTGGATCGGCTCTAATACGCAGTTGAGTCGGTTCGAATTGAGATTGAGCTGGCTCGAACCACAGCCCAGCCGGCTCTCTCAAATAGACGACAGTAGAAGTTCGAGCGAGATGCAATCGAGCTAGCTCGATCCCTGATCGAGCCGAATTAATGGAGGCGAACGAAACATGATGGGATTTTTTCTGTTTAGACTCGGATTGCGATTAATCCAAGGGGTCTATAGGAGTTGCGCGTGTTGATAAACATGCTAGGTTTCATGCATAGATTTCAAAATTTTTTTAAAATTAAAGTAGTGGAAGACATAGATTAAATAGTTTAATCTATAATATGCATGTAGTCAGATTACAAAATTCTACATCAAGGATCTATAACATGTTATGATGCAAATATAAATGTAAAATTAAATTAATCATAAGTGGTATTGATCATATCAATACCTAGATTTAGCATAATTCTAGATCTAATCCTAGATCATATCTAGATTATTGATAAGTGATAAAAAAATACTAATAAAAATATTAAATTATAAAATAAATTAACCTATTTTTTTATAAATTAATATTTTTATTAATCTTATATAGGAAAGAAGGCCATCAATATGAAGATCTTATTTTTTTGGTTCAGATAAAATAAATTTCAAGCAAAACGAACTTCAAATGAGCCCAGAATTAAATTTTCAAAAAATAAAAAAAAAGAGTGCTGGTCCGGTTCAAATCGATTCAGAAAAATTAGCTCAGCAGACCGCCCAGCCCAACTGCACTCTGACTGCCCGCCCACTGATGCAATGCTGATGCCATGCTGACATCAGTATTTTTCATGGTGCACGGTGGACTGCTATAGAGGGCATTTTGAAGATTTCATAGGGACAAGCGTGCTCTGATTGGCTGAAGGAAGCGACGGTCCATGCAACACCGAGCTCGTGAACGGTCTATAGAGGATAATCTGAGAATTTTATCTGATCCAACGGATGCTGTTCACTAGGATTTGATCGAACTATTGAAACTCGTGTGCTGATGAACGATGGATGCAGCCCTCGATCAAGATCCAATGATCTGAATGGTTTCTGATTTATAATTAAATGCTTGAAGCCCTTTAGAAGTAGATCCGATGGCCCAGAATCCATCTAAAGGTTGATCCGATGGCTGTCATGAATTCCTACTTGATCTGGGATATTTTAAAGGATTTTTAAGTAATTTTTGATGCATTTGATCGCCATCCAATGGCCAGAATGATCCAGGCCTTATTTGAGTTGTTTCAGGAGTTCTAAATCCTAATTTCAATGGAAATTTTCATCGAAGCAACCCCTCTTGACTCTATAAAAAGGCCTGTCCTGCTGTTGTCGAAGGAGAGAAAGCAGGGAATAATAGAGAGCTTTGAGAGAGAGTTTTGAATAGAGAGTTTTGAGAGAGAGTTTTGAGAGAAAGAAGAGAAAGGGCTTTTATTTTTTCTTTTCTTCTTCTTCCGATAATCAAGACATCGATCAAGGAGCTTCTCTTCTTCTTCATCAAGTTTTTCACACCAAGAGCAATGGACAACTAATTTCAGTAATTAAACAGTCTAATTTCTTCATGCTTTTTATTTTATTTGCTGTTTTTGAACTTGTTATTATGAACTAAATTTTTTTTACTAAGACTAAGGTGTAGCCACTCTTTTGATGCAATATTCAGTATGATTTATTTTTAATTTTAAATTTTATTTATGAGGAGTATATAAATTTGATCTTAATGCTTTTAGATTACTGGCCATCTAATTAATCTGATGAACATAGATGTTACGTACCAAGTACATCTATGTTATTGCTTCTTGATTATATACCTTGTATTATAAATTAAATTAGAATTCATATGCATGTGGGAATTTTAGTGTACTTTGGATGCAGCGTATTTTAATTAGAAGGTTTCACAAAACTTAATGCATTAATATTTATTTAAATTACATCTAGACCAAAGAATAATTAATAAATATTGATAGTTTTGCTACGTCTGCACCAAAGAATAGTGAATAAACTAGGAGACTCCACCGTCACATGAAATAAAATTAATCTAATAACCTGAATATTGTATTGACTGAGTTGGTGAACCGATTGCCTTAGTAACCCATTGCTCTTAAGTTAAAACCCTAATAATTACACTCTCTCTATTTCCTTAAAATTTTTAATTATTTCTTTATTTTATTCTTTAATTTCTTATTCTCATAAATCGATCTTCTAAATAAAGCATAGGAAAGAGCTTTTCAGTACTTATTTTTCAATCCTCTAGGGATGATACTCTACTCATTTACTTTATTACTTGATCGACTGGTGCACTTGCCATAGCTATAGATTAGCATGCATCAAGTTTTTGGCACCATTGATGGGGATTGTATCTCAAATAATATTAAAATTTTGATCCTAGCTTTACTTTAGAATTTTATTTTTAATTTTTATTCTTACTTTATTTTTAAAATTTTATTCAGTGCATGACACGTACTGGACATAGTAACTTACTACCTTTAGATCCAAAATTGAAAGGACCATTAGAAGACTATAACAAGAAAGAGATATGGTAGTTAAAGATCCTAACGACATCAATCTAGGATTGGATATGGCGATCGAGGGACAGCATGAAGCTATTCAATCAGTACATCATCCATTAAATGATTACATCACACCATCTATAGCCGATGCAGCTTCGAGCATCAGGAGACCGCTTGTACGAGCAAACAACTTCGAAATAAAATCGACGATGATCCAGATGATTCAATCAACTGTCCAATTCAGTGGACACATGCATGATGATCCGAATGCCCATATTTCTAATTTTCTTGAACTTTGTGATACTTTTAAAATTAATGGGGTGTCGGATGATGCTATTAGATTAAGGTTATTTTCTTTCTCTTTATGGGATAAAGCTAAAAGTTGGCTTCATTCTCTTCCTGCAGGTTCTATCACAACTTGGGATGTCCTAGCCCAAAAATTCTTAGCCAAGTACTTTCCACCTTCCAAGACTGCTAAGATGCGCAACGATATCACTTCTTTTATGCAGATGGACATGGAGACACTATATGAGGCTTGGGAGCATTTCAAGGAACTGCTGAGGAGATGTCCACATCATCAACTATCCCGTATGGCTTCAGGTACAAACTTTCTATAATGGTTTATCTCCTACTAATCATTCTATGATTGATGCAGCAGCAGGAGGAACCATTAATTGAAAAATGAAGGAAGAAGCCTTTGATCTGATCGATGAGATGGCATATCAAATAGCTATCAATGGCATAGACAGAATGCATGATGCCAAAAAGACTAGCAGCTGTGCAGGGAGTAGATTGCGTGCCAACCTTACTAGCTAAAATTATAGCCCTTAGAGCCAAAGTCAACAACTTGAAAGGAACAGCTATGCATGTTCAGAGCATCACTTATGACCTGTGTGGAGGAGGACATGATACAAGCAATTGCCAGACAGGTAATCCTTTTGCTAAAGCAACTGATACAGCTAATTATGTTGGTAATTTTTTCAGGCCGCAACAAAATAATCCCTACTCCAACACATACAATCAAGGGTGGAGGCAGCACCCAAATTTCTCATGGAGCAATCAAAATGCAGCACAACAGCCACCCCCGGGATTCCAAGTACCTGAAAAGAAGTCCAACATGGAAGAGCTGATGGTCAAATTTATGCAAAACCAAGAAGCAACTATAAAAAATTTGGAAGCCAAACTTAGGCAGGACCAAACAGCAGCAATTCGAAACTTGGAGATGCAAATAGGTCAAATGGCTAAGATAATCTCCGAGAGACCTCAGGGATCCTTGCCCAGCAACACGGAGACCAATCCAAGGGAGCAAGTCAATGCTATCACCCTAAGAAGTGGTACAAAGCTGGAGGAGCCACATCAGAAGAAAGAGACTGAAGAGCCAACTATAAATAAGAAACCATCAACTAAAATTCGTCAGTCACCAAAACAACCAGCAGATGGATGGTCTCCAGGTATACAGTTTGCCGATCCAAATGTGAAGCCCTACGTGCCATCCACTACCATTCCCAGAGAGACAAATACAGCATCCAGATAAGAAATTTTCTAACTTTTTTTAAAATTTTAAAGAATTTACATATTAATATTCCTTTTGTAGATGCTATTACTCAAATGCCCAGGTATGCCAAGTTTCTCAAAGAAATCCTAACAAATAAGAAAAAGCTGAAGGAGCATGAGAGAATAAATTTGAATGAAGAATGCTCAGCAATACTTCAAAATAAATTACCACAGAAGCTAAAAGATCCAGGGAGTTTTACTATCCCTTGCATTATTGGTGATTGTAGTTTTGATAAAGTTTTATGTGATTTAGGAGCAAGCATTAATCTCATGCCTTTTTCTATTTTCAGGAAGCTGGGTCTAGGAGAACCAAAGCCTACCACTATTACTCTTCAATTAGCCGATAGATCCATTAAATATCCAAGAGGTATAGTGGAGGATGTCTTGGTAAAGGTAAACAAGTTTATTTTTTCTGTTGATTTTATTGTTCTTGATATGAAAGAAGATTATGATGTACCCCTTATTTTAGGAAGACCCTTTTTAGCTACTGGAGGAGCTTTAATAGATGTTCAACAAGAAAAATTAATTCTTAGAGTCCAAGATGAACAAGTTACTTTTAATATTTTCAAAGATACTAAACATCCTGATGATAATCAAACTTATTTTCTAATTGATATTATTGATAATTCCAGTTATATGAGAATTCTGTAGAAAATAGGTTTGAGACTATAAAAGCTAGCAATGTCCAAATTGAAAGAAGGACTCGACCAAACATGAAAGTATTCCAATTGAAGTGGCACCGGATTGATTCCAACTTTAGAACTCAAAGAAAGTCAAGCTGAAGACTATAAATCAGAACTACTAGATAGGTTGTTTCTTTTTTTTTTAGTTTTGATCATTTTTTCTTTTATTTTTCAGTAATTTATTGTTGCTCTTTTACTGCTTTGGTGTGTATTTTTAATTTTGCAGAGAAAAATCAATGAGAGCTCAAGCAAAATTTCAAAGCTTCCAAAGAACCAGACTGAACCAAATCAGGTGTATTCCTTCCTATCCTTTATTGCATCCTTTATTTTTCTTTCTCCTTTAAGATAATGTAGAATAAGTTGGGGGGTAAAAAAAAAAATTAACCATGTGTCAAGAAGAAAATCTTGAGCAAGATAGACTGGACAAGTGATAAAAGATAGAATTATCTGCTAATGAATGTAATGAGTTAAAGAAGTAGATTAGTTGGTCAGACTTTTAGCAGCCTACTTAGGTCATCAAAAGACTATTAGCACTTCTAATTGCACATGCACACTAACAAGGCAAAGTAGGTATTGATTATAAGGCCAACTGAGGATTCAATTATCACTAAAAATTGGTAATTAATATACATTCTAATAAAAAAAACTTGAATTTAAGGAAAGAGCTACCTGCCTAAAAATAAAGTGCAAAAGATAGAGTATATGTGGATTGCCCAAAGCCTAGTAACTGGGTCTCTGCACCTAGGTCAAGTGTGAAAATTCACGTAAAATGGTGGAGGGAAGGCCAGGATGCTCAGCACATCAAAAAAAAAAAAAAAAGGGCAGTGTGAAAGCTACCTTAATTCATGAGTATAAAATTGAGAATGTATAGAAAATTGATCAAAATAGGTGATAAGAGAGGATACTTTTGTCCTTTAATTTAACACTGAAATGCTAAAGTTAGTCATCATGAACATAAGTGCTATAAATCTTTGATGTACTCTAAGAAAGTTTTTAATTATATTGACTGCAAAATTTGCTTCTGAAGCTCAATGCTTAGTTAGCGGTATTTTTTAAATTTTTTGATCTTTAATTTTAGATTTTATCTTTTTGATGGATAATCATATTAAAAATATGATATTAAATAAAATATTGCTAAGAGACTAGCAATGACTAAGTTGGAGGATGTGATAAGTGGTAAAATATACTAATAAAAATATTAAATTATAAAATAAATTAATTTATTTTTTAGAAATTGATACTTTTGTTAATCTTATGTAGAAAAAAGGCCACCAATATGAAGATCTTATTTTTCTGATTCAGATGAAATAAATTTCAAGCAAAACAGACTTCAAATGAGTTCAGAATTGAATTTCAAAGGAAATAAAAAAAAAGTCGGTCTGGTTCAAATTTGCTCAAAAAAGTTGGCTCAGCAGACCGCCCGACCCGATCGCACTTAGACTGCCCATCCGCTGATGCGACACTGACGCCATGCTGACGTCAGAATTTTTCATGGTGCACGGTGGACCGCTATAAAGGGCATTTCAAGGATTTTAGAGGGACAAGCATGCTTCGATTAGCTAAAGGAAGCGACGGTCCATGCAACACCGAGTCGCACACGGTGTACGAATGGTAATCTAAGAATTTTATCTGATCAGACAGATGCTATTCACTAGGATTTGATCGAACGACTGAAACTCATGCGCTGACAAATGGTGGATGCAGCCCCCGGTCAATATCCAATGGTCTGAATAGTTCTCGATTTTTAATTAAATGCTTGAAGCCCTTTAGAAGTAGATCCGATGGCCCAAAATCCATCTAAAGGTTGATCCGATGACTGCCATGAATTCCTACTTGATCTGGGATATTTTAAAGGGTTTTTAAGTGATTTTTGATGCATTTGATCACCATCCAATGGCCAGAATGATCCAGACCTTATTTGAGTTATTCCAGGAGTTCTAAATCCTAATTTTAATGGAAATTTTCATCGAAGTAGCCCCTCTTGACTCTATGAAAAGGCCTGTCCTGCTATTGTCGAAGGAGAGGAAGTAGGGAATAATAGAGAGCTTTGAGAGAGAGTTTTGAATAGAGAGTTTTGAGAGAAAGTTTTGAGAGAAAGAAGAGAAAGGGCTTTTATTTTTTTTTCTTCTTCTTCTGATAAAATCAAGACATCGATCAAGGAGTTTCTCTTCTTCTTCATCAAGTTTTTCACACCAAGAGTAATGGACAACCAATTTCAGCAATTAAACATTCTAATTTTTTTATACTTTTTATTTTATTTGCTATTTTTGAACTTGTTATCATGAACTAATTTTTTTTTTACTAAGGCTAAGGTGTAGCCATTCTTTTGATACAATATTTAGTATAATTTATTTTTAATTTTAAATATTATTCATGAGGAGTATATAAATCTGATCTTAATGCTTTTAGATTACTGGCCATCTTCTAATTGATCTGATGAACATGGATGTTACGGACCAAGTACATCTATGTTATTGCTTTTTGATTATATACCTTGTATTATGAATCAAATTAGAATTCATATGCATGCAGGAATTTTAGTGCACTTTGAATGCAGCGTATTTTAATTAGAGGATTTCATAAAACTTAATGCATTAATATTTATTTAAATTACATCTAGACCAAAGGATAATTAATAAATATTGATAGTTTTACTATGTCTGGATCAAAGGATAGTGAATAAACTAGGAGACTCCACCGTCACATGAAATAAAATTAATCTAATAATTTAAATATTATATTGACTGAGTTGGTAAATCAATTGCCTTAGTAACCCATTGCTCTTAAGTTTAAAATCCTAATAATTACACTCTCTCTATTACCTTAAAATTTTTAATTATTTTTTTATTTTGTTCTTTAATTTTTTATTCTCATAAATCAATCTTCTAAATAAAGCATAAGAAAGAGCTTTTCAGTACTTATTTTTCAATCCTTTAGGGATGATACTCTACTTATTTACTTTATTACTTGATCGACTGGTGCACTTACCATAGCTATAGATTAGCACGTATCAGTTATCAAGAGATTAGATCTCTTACCTTCGCATGGATCCACGATTGATTTTTGTTTTTGCTTTTAGAGCCACATACGCATCCAACCTCTACAAGTGATCCATACGAGTCTACAATATAGATCGGAGGTTTATCGAATGAAGGTTTACTCAAAGTGCTAGCTTCTCATGGATCCCTCTTGATGGTTAATCAAATATAGTACCCAAGAGATGAAGAGCATGAGAAGGAATGAGGAAGAAATCCAATCCTTGGATCTCCCATAAATTAGAAAATAAAATCAAGAAAAAATAAATCCTAAGAGAAGACAAGTCTTCTTCTTTAGGATATCAATGATTGATGTCTTGAAAATATCTCTATGTTAGGACAAGAGGAGACCTTCTCCTCTAAAATTTTTTCTATATTTTTGGATCTAATATCTCTTATTTTATCATAAAAAAATCTCATAAAAAATTGGAGAAGAAGAATTCTCAAAGAAACCCTAAGAGAAGATGTTCCTCTTCTTCTTCTCTCATTAGGACATGATCAGATCATGTCCAAAGATAATTGCTATGCTTCAATGCCTTGAAGCATAGATCCCCACACCATCTCACTTTCTCTTTCTCAAATTTTTATCATATAAAAATTACATATAAAATAGAAAGAGAGAAACACAAAAGAAAAATAAAAGAGAAGATAATCTTCTCTTACCTTATCTTCTTCAAGACATCAACATTTGATATCTTAATTGAAGGCTCTTCTCCAAAAATCTTGGCATCCCAAAACCACCATGCCTTCTCCTCCTTTTTATTTGGTTTTCTATGAATTTTTTGGGATTTATCATGTCCTCCAACCATCTCATAGAAGGCACCCCAATAATATAAGGATGACTAGGTCAAACCTAGTCTTTTAAGGACTCCTATGGGGTGTCCAACTCTTGGATGCCCCTTCCTTGATTTTAGGCATGAGAACCAGAAACCCAATGCACAAAAACCTAGGGAGAAGGGTGGAGAAAAGATTGGGTGGTGTGGAAAAAAATTCAAAAGAAGGAGGGAAGAAGTTTTGGTCAAAGGGGACTCTATCAAATAGGAAACTAATCCTAACCACTTTCTAGTTTTGACCTAGTCAAAATAAATTCTTAAACCAATGAGAAGTGGGGCATGGAGACTCTTTCTTAGGCATGGAAATTTGCATAAAACATCAGAAATAAAAGGTGTGGGCATGGGCTTTTAGGCATAAGAGAAAGAGAGAGAGTCCCAGTCCAACTAGGACTTCTCTTGTTTGACTAGGTCAAAATAGATTTGAACCTAATTTAAATCCTATTTAAATTAGATTAAATAAAACCCAATTAAGGATAATCTTAGTCCAACTATGAGCTTAATTAAATTAGATTAAATCAAGATTTAAATTAGATTTAAATCCTAAGTCAATTAGGTGCACCCAAATCCTAGTCAAACAAGAAATCATTCTTTTTAATAATTGACTTATCCAATAAACCAACTAGACTTAATCTAATTAATTCTAAATCAATTCTAATTGAATCTAATTCAATTAGACTTGATCTCAATCTGATTGCTCAATCAAATTGAGCCAATTAATAATTCAATTGCTAATCGATCCTCCTGCAATACTTGCATTAGGTCAAACATCAATCATATTGATGGATTGACCTTAGAACAATTCTCAATCATCGATTAACCATCTGATCAAGTTACAAGCTCTAATATGTGTGACCCCATAGGTTCGAATTTAAGCTGGTAGCACAGAAATCAATTTCTCTACCAATCAAAGCTACTATCTAGCAATGGTTTCCAACATCCGGATAAGTCGAATGTATGCAAAGCAATATTCTTAAAACCTTGATCAATGGTTACTGTATAATTCATCCCTATGACCAATAATACTCAAGATGACTTCGAGTATGCTATCAAACACTCATACAAGTTATCTCTATTGTATCTCAAAATTTTGCAAATCCCGTGACACCTCACGAGGATAACCTAGTCCTAGATTTTGCTAAATTGAAACACAATGAGATATTCTCTTTCTGAAGCTAATCAGGAGTGGTCAATTCCATCTTGAATCATACACTGACTTCATAAGTACTTGACTATACCCAAAAATCTTTCAAATCTATATTAGAAATATAGGCAGTTTGGCACTAAAGTACAATGAGTTGCTTACAAGTCACCATGGTGATTTCAGGTCCGAGGAACACTTATACCCATTGTCCTTGGCTAGCTACTCTTGATAGTAGAATGCTATATTAATCACGTTTAGTGTAGATATACTCCTACATCTCATCTGGATGCCATACCAGTGTCTCCACACCATTTAGTTAGGAGGACAACCAACGTATATGGCATATAGCGATCTACACTCGATAAGTTATCATTCTTGTTAATAACTTATCATTTGATCATGAATAATTTAAGAACCAGCCAATAAATTCTTCTTTATTGGTTGATTATGGTTCTAAGAACTTCATCATAATTTAGGAGTTTATTTAAGAAAGATAAAACTTTTATGATGAATCAGTCAAATAACTATTATTATTAGATAATTCATATATTAATTTTAATCATCTACCACTTAGATGATTGTCTTTAGGACATATTTTTCAACAGTATGTGGACCATAGGATCCAGTGGCTATAGAGGGTTGCGGTCATGATCTGAAGATCGAAAAATATTCCAAGACTCCATCAAGAATATGTTCGACTCATTTTAGGAGAATGAGCCCTGTTAGGACTTCTGTGAACTACTGAAAAGAGGATTCTCATCCTATTTAAAGGATTGAGATGCTATAGAGTAAAAAAAAGATGACGTATGTGGTATGAGAGGCACGTAGAGAGGCTCAAGCAGCCAACGAAAGGAGCTTAGCAGAGCGTCGAATACGTGCAGCCCACGAGAGAGAGAAGCAATAGGTGCATAACATTCGATGAGGAGGCTATGAGGCAGAGCATCTTGTAGCTTCTATGGGTCTTCTTGGGATTCTGAGATAGCTTTTGTGAGGGTAGCTTCTAGTTGAGAGAGATTTATGTACGATGAGTTGAGAGTGGGTGTTCTTCTCTTGTACCTATTTTTTTCTTTCATAGTGAACTTTGCATGCCCCATGGAGGTGAGCTTTTAGACTGATCACATACTTGATTATTTTTTTATTTTATTTCTTTCTTCTTTCTACTATAATAATTTGGTACTAGATCCATAACAAGCAGTATTAGAGTAGCTGATATCCCAATAGTTTGGTATTAGAGCGAGTTGATACCATAATAATTGATATCAGAGCCAAATAGTATCAGAGCGTAGATTGTAGCAGTGGATAGAGATTGAAGAATATGGAGAAGACAAGCACAATCAAGGTGAAGATCAACAAGGTTGATGGAAAGGATAATTTCTTCCTATGGCAAGCAAGGGTAAAGGATGTCCTTATCCAACATGGATTGATCGATGCTCTCTTGTATGATGAGATATCAGTCACCATAGAGATGAAGGATTGAAAGTGGATCCAGATGCAGATGGTGAGCATGATCCATTTATACCTCGTGGATAATGTGGTGATACATATACTTGGCGAGACTTTTCTGACAGTGCTATGGTCGAAACTTGAGGAGTTGTGCATGATGAAGTTGCTCACCAACATGCTATTCCTTTGGAGGTAATTCTATCAGCTACGAATGGATGAAGGCCAGAGCATGCGGGAACATCTATCCAACTTCTAAAAGATCTTCACTGACCTTCTCAGCATTGGTGAAAAAGTTTAGGAGAAGACCAGGGTGTTGGTCTTGCTAGCATTGCTTCCTTCTTCGTATGAGTCCTTGGTGACTGCTCTTCTAGTGGAAAAGAGCTCCATCAAGATGGATGAGGTCACTACAGCAATACTTCAGAAAGAGGTTCTTAAGAGGGAGAATCCAGCTTCGAGCTCAGATGGCGATAGTTCAGCTTTGGCAATTTCTGGAGGAGTAGGAGGCAATAGATAGAGCGGTAGAGGATCGCGAGGAGGATGATCCAGGTCGAAGATGAGGAATTCTAGCAAGATCAAATACCACAGGTGCGATGAGTTGGGACATCGAGTCAAGGATTGTCCATAACTCAAGGATCGGACGAGGACTACTACAGTGACAGCCAGTAGCAAGTAAAAGGATGATGTCCTAAAGATATCTAATAAGGTATCTAGTTCTTTTCAATAGTAGATTTTAGATTCTGCATGCACATATCATGTTTATTGTAGAAAGAAGTAGTTTGACTTCTTGAAAAGCAATGATGGAACTATTTATCTGCCAGATGGATCAAGCTAGTGATCAGAGGCATCTGAAGAGTCAGCTAAAAGACACATGATGGTGCAGTGAGAAGATTGGAGGAAGTCCAATACATACCTAATTTTAGATAAAATCTTACTCATTGAGCAGACTGAATTTAAATGGTTACAGGTGGATAGCTGGTGATGAATTTCTAAAGGTCATGCATGATGATTGGATGATATTGGAGGAGAAGAAGAAGATAAAAGGATATTACTATCTGACAGGAAGCCCAGTGCAAGGTGGAGCTTTAGGAGCCAGAGGGGGTCTAGTGCAAAGTGGAGCTCTAGGTGGAGATGGATCGGGCATGAGATGGGAGACTCAGAAGGATGAGAGGTGACATCATAGAGTGAAGTTCCTATTGTCATAGGAGAATTCTCTGAGCAGGTCTTTAGTCAAAGTGGACAGCTTAAGATAAAGGTGGGATCGAGTGATCTGGCTCGACTCCCACATTTATCCATCCATGATCAGTAGGCGTGCCCTAGGACATGGGGACGAGATGGATCACAAGCTTTCAAAGCTAGGTGGAGGCTGAATGTTGAGTCGAGATGGAGATTGTTATAATTTGATGTTTCGAATTTGATCCACAATAAGAAGAGAATAAATTTTTAGCACAGCAATCGGGTCAGCTCGAGCTGGCTCTCTTTGGCAGACGATAGTAGGAGTTCGAATGAGATGTAGTCGAGCTAGCTTGACCCCTGATCGAGCCGGCCCGACGAAGGCGAATAGAACATAATATAGTTTCTTCTGTTTGGACTCAAATTATGATTAATCCAAGGGGTCTACGGGAGTTGCATGTGGACCATAGGATCCAGCGGCCATGGAGGATTGCGGTCATGATATGAAGCTTGAAAAATATTTCAAGACTCCTTCAAGGATATGTTCGACTTATATTAGGAGATCGAGCACTGTTAGGACTCCTGTGAACCACTGAGAAGAGAATTCTCATCTTATTTAAAGGGTTGAGGTACTGTGGAGTAAAAAAAGATGACATGTATGGTATGAGAGGCACATAGAGAGGCTCAGGCAGGCGCTGAGAGGAGCTTGGCAGAGCATCAAGTACGTGCAGCCTACAAGAGAGAGAAGCAATAGGTGCATAGCATCCAGCAAGGAGGCTATGAGGGCAGAGCATCTTGTAGCTTCTGTGGGTCTTCTTGAAATTCTGAGAGAGCTTTTGTAAGGATAGCTTCTAGTTGAGAGAGATTTATGTACGGTAAGTTGAGAGTGTGTGTTCTCCTCTTGTACCTATTTTTCTCTTACATAGTGAAGCTTTGCATGCTCCATGGAGGCGAGCCTCTAGGATGATTCACGTACTTGATTATTTTCTTATTTTATTTCTTTCTTCTTTCTATCATAATAATTTGGTACTAGATTCTTAATAAGCGATATCATAGTAGCTGATATCCCAACAATTTGATATCAGAGCGAGTAGATATCACAACACTTCTACCTCACCATTTGCTTGCGGATGAGCCACTAACGTAAAATAATGAGATATATGCAAAGCTTCACAAAACTTGGCAAACTTTGCACCTACGAACTGACACCCATTATTAGTAATTAGCATCCAAGGTAGACCAAACCTACAAGCAATCAACTTTTAGATGAAGTTCTGCACTTTGGCTTCAATGATTTTTGCTAGAGGTTTGACTTTGACCCACTTAGTGAAATAATCCACTGCCACTAGTAGGAACTTTCGTTGTAATTATGCCATAGAAAAAGGTTCGAGCATATCCATCTCCCACTATGCGAATGGCTAAGGGACACTTAGTGGTGTAAGCTATGAAGCTAGCTATCTCTAAATGTTTATGTTTTTTGACACCTGTCGCACTTTCTTACATAATCCACCACATCTTGATGCATTATTGACTAATAGTATCCCTAATGAAGCAACTTGTATGACAAGGATCTTGCCCCTAGATGATTTTCGCAAATCCCTTCATGAACTTTTCTGAAGGCATAGCTGGCTTCTAAAGGTCAAAGACACTTGAGGAGTGGTAAGGAGTACGACCTCTTATACAACTTGCTTTCATACAAAATATAGCGGAAAGCTTAATTTCTCAACTTTCGAGCTTCTTTCTGATCTCTGAAAGAAATTTCTTTCTTAAGATATGCTATCCATAGGTCAATCCAGCTGGGCTCATGACCAACTTGCATTATCGCCTAGGGCTCTTCCGAACTTGGGTATTGCAGGACCTCAAAAAGGACTTCTTTTGGTAGTTAGTTTGGGACTAAGGTGGCCAGCTTAGAGAGGAGGTCGGCTCTGGTGTTCTCCATCCTAGGGATCTATTGAATGTCAAAATTATCAAAGGCTGAACTCAGACTCTTCACTTTTTTCAAGTACTTTTTCATAGTTTTCTTTCGGGCTTCAAAGGAGCTATTAACTTGTTCCACCACTAGCTGAAAGTCACTATAGATCTTCAAATGTTGCACTACCAGTTTTTTGGCTATCCTTAGTCCTGCAAGTAGGGCCTTATACTCCACTCCATTGTTAGTGGCGAAAAAGTCAAAACATAATGCATACTCTGCTATAACTCCTTCCGAATTGATGAGAATCAAATGCACAGCTGCCTCGGAGGCATTGGATGAACCATCCACATACAGTGCCCAAAAGTTTTTAGGAAGATCGGCCTTCTCTTTTGGGGAGCCAAGGATAAAAACTTCTTGATGCTCTAGTTCAATCTCCTCCAGAATGGTTCATTCTACTATGAAATCGGCTAGTATTTGAGCTTTAATGGACGACCAAGGTTGAAAATAGATGTCGAATTTGGTCAACTCAATCGCCCACTTTGCCACTCTGCCAGAGATATCGGATCAATGAAGAACCACCTTGATGGGTTGATCAGTGAAGAGAGTAACAGGATGACCCTAGAAGTAAGGTCGGAGCTTCCTGGCTGTAATCAATAAAGCATAGGTTAGTTTTTCTAATTTGGTATACCTTATTTCTGCATCCCTCAAGACTTTGCTTATATAGTAGATCGATTTCTAAATTTTTTCTTCTTCTTTGATTAGTATGGCTCCAATAGCTACAGGGGATAGGGTGAGGTATAGGAATAGTTCTTCTCTAGGTTCAGGTTTAGCAAGCAATGGGGGTGAGCTGAGATAGCTCTTCAATTCTTCAAGGATCCTTTGACAGTCGAGAGTCCAATTGAAGTTCTTGGGCTGCTCGAGTACTTGGAAGAAGGGCATGCAACACTTCACCGACCTTGACACGAAGTGATTCAGAGCTGCTACCTTGCCGTGAGGCATTGAACTTTCTTTATTATTTTTGGGATAGTCATTTTCTTAATGTCTCTGATCTTCTCTAGGTTGGCCTCGATGCCACGGATTGACATCATGAATCTCAAGAACTTTTCTGAGGTTACTCCGAAAGTTCATTTCAAGAGATTCAACTTCATCTTATACTTCTAGAGGGTACTGAAGGTCTCCTCAAAGTCGGCGATGTGATTTGGCGAAAATTGACTTTTAACTAGTATATCATCTACATAAACCTCCATGTTATGGTTGATCTGCTTCTTAAAAATTTTATTCACCGAGCATTAGTATGTTGCACCTATATTTTTAAGCCCAAAGGGTATGATCTTATAACAATAAGGACTACGGTCAGTAATAAAAGTAGTTTTCTCCTCATCCTTTGGTGCCATCAGTATTTGATTATAATCGGAAAAGAAATCCATGAAAGTGAGGAGCTCATGGCCTGAAGTCGCATCCACCAGTTGGTCGATCATGGGCAGAGGATAGCTATCTTTTGGATAGGCTATGTTTAAATCTATGAAGTCTATACACATCCTCCACTTGCTATTTACCTTTTTAACTAGGACAACATTTGCAATCCAATCTAAGTAAAGCACTTCTCGAATGAATCCCTTCTTAAGGAGCCTGTCAACTTCGTCCATTATAGCCTTCTGCCTCTTCGGTGCGAAACTATGTTTATTCTATTTTTCTAGTCATCGCTTAAGATCCACACCCAGGTGGTGCTCCATGACTTCTGCATCGATTTCGGACATGTCTGCAGGTGCCCAAGCGAAGACATCTACATTCTTTTGCAAGAATATTACGAGCTGCTTTCTAACCTCTCCTTTTAGGTTCGAGCCAATCTTCATAGTATGCTCTTTATTTCCATCATTCAGAGGGATCTTCTCAAGATCGTCGATGGATTCTCCTTTTTTTTCGGATAGATCATCGTGAGTATCAAGCCCATCCACCGGACAAAGGTCTGCTTCTTTTTCCCCTATAAGGCGATACTGTATAGTGTCGAGCTAGTGCCTGATCTCCTCTGACCTCCCCGACTCCATGCCTAATTGGAAACTTCATTTTTAGGTAGTATGTAGAAACTACAACCCGGAGTGCATTCAAATCGGGTCGGCCAAGGATCGCATTACAGGCGGAAGAGGCTTTGACTACCAAAAAATTGACTTGTGCTATAGATTGTTTTGGGTATCGGTCAGATACCACCAGCAATGTTATTATTCCTTCCACTGGTACTGCATCACCTGTGAATCCTACCAATAAGAAATTCATCGAACCCATCCTATAATTAGATATGGATATTTTAGAAAAAGCATCATAAAATAAGACATCAGTAGAGCTTCCATTATTAATCAAAATGCAGCGTACATCATAATCAACAATATTTAAAGTAATTACAACCACATCATTATGTGAAAGCTGAGCTCCCTGGGCATCTTCTTTAGTGACGATGATAGGTTCTTCAGTTCGCTACCTCTTTGCCAACTCTACTGATCCACTGGCCTCCCCTCACTGATGTCCCCTGATGATAGTGTTGATGACTCCAAGAGGGGGCTAACTCCTTAGGGCTCGTTCTACTAGGATGGTTCAAGTTGTGGTGGGGCTCTCGAGCGATTTTTCTCTCCTTTCCAACCAGCGCCTGATGAACCGATCCTACCGACCTCTCCTGATCAATGTTTCAATCTCGTCCTGAAGCTAGATGCATTCTTCAGTATCGTGACTATGATCACGATGGTAGATGTAGTACTTATTGGGATTGCGCTTGGCTGGATGAGTCTGCATCCTCTCTAGCTCCGTCAGTTGTTGTCTTATCTTCATTAGCACCTGCATCTTTGAGGCATTCAAGGAAGCATAGTTGTTGAATCTTCTAGGAAGAGAGTTCTATCGAGTACTCCGATCTACGCTTTTCTATCGATGAGCTCGAGGAGGAGTTTGGGCTTGTCTACGCTCAGAAGGAGTTTGGAAGCATGGTCGAGCTTCACGGCTTTCTTTCAAGCATGGGCTTGCTGGGTTTGCCCGCTTGCCGCTCTCTTGCGGTCTCGTCATCATTCAATTTGAAGGCCTTCTCCGCTCGAGCATAATCTTTAGCCCTGGCCAACATATCAGTAAAGTTTTTGAGGTACTTTCTTTTCAGAGAAGATAGAAGATCATTCTTTTGAAGACCATCCTTCAGTGCAGCCATGGCTATAAATTGATCCAAGTTTCAGACCTCCAACATAGTAGCATTAAAGTGGCTGACGTAAGCTTGGATGGACTCTTCCTTTTTTTGCTTTATGTTGATGAGGAAATCCGAACCTCATCTTGAACGTCGGCTGCTTATGAAATAAGTCGCAAACTGATGGCTCATCTAGTCAAAAGAGAAGATCGTACCTGACTTGAGACTCGAGTACTAGTTTCTCGCTGCTCCTTTCAAAGTGGGTGGAAAAGCTTGGTATAGGATGGCGTCCGATGTGCCATGAAGTAGCATCATTATTTGAAAGAGCCCAGGTGGTCAACTGGATCAGAGGTCCCATCATAGGTCTCAAATTGGGGGAGCTTAAAGTTCGGCTGGATAGGTTCTTGCATGATTTTGGTAGAAAAGGGAGGATCGATGTAGATGTCATCATGGTGAGTTGGGACGATATGGTAGAGCTCCTCAATCTGCTGGTTCATGTCTTGAAGATTTTGGTCGAGAGTATTATATCGATTGTAGATCTTAGAAGGCTGTCGATTGTAAATGAGAAAAGTCTCCTCCAAAGAAGAATCATGATTGAAATAGAGACTTTTCACTCTCTACTTTTTCTTTCCAGGGGCGATGGGTCTGCTGACCCAGATTGCCCTTCTTGGTGCTAGTTTCTAAAGCTCTGGTTGGGGGTTTTCTGACTGGGCTGCTGCTGGAGCCTGCTATATGACCTACACCATTTTGATGAGGCCTCGAACCTACTGCATCAGTAGGTTGAACTGCTCCGAATCTACCATAGCTGCTGATGGAGGAGGCGGGAGAGTAGATGATAGAGCCAAAATGGGTGGATCTAGTTCAGATTTGATGGTGGAGGTAAGATCAAATAGAAGTAGATTCAAAAAATTAAGAGAGAAAGGAGGGCAGGTAAGATCGACTGGGCAGTTCTTTTAGAACAAGAGCTCAGAGTTTCATCCTCCAGTGCCAATCCTATTGGTGCAGAAATTTATGAGGACACCGAAGGTGGCTGGAGTGGAGAAGGTGAGGCCACCGATGGGAGCTATAAAATAAAGTACAGATCAGAGGTGGATGGCTTCGATAGGATCCTCCGATGCTCAAGTTAATTTTTTGGCCAATTGGAATAGAGTGCTCAGGATATAAAGAGGCAAAGTAATGAGAGGGAGAAGAGAGCTTAAGGAAAAAACGTATCTAGAGGATCTTTTATATAGGTAAAGTTTATAACAAACTGATGGCGATAGCTGTAACCTCATGGTAGTGGGCCGTTCGGGGCCATGTAAAGTTTGTTATGAAGGATAGTGTCCATTGTCGTGATGTGCCAGTCGAGAGTGGTGTTTGTTGTCATGACTTGCCAGTTCAACGGGTATAAATAGTTGAAGTTTGGATCGAGTGGGTATGAGTGGTGAGAGCTTTAAGTCACAATAGTTTTAGAGAAGTTAGGACTTCTTTAAGGTCATCTACATGTGGGTCGATCTGTATTGAGTTGGTAGCTGGATTCATATGGACGATGAGGTCCTTTCAGGCAATTGAAAGGAGATCGACTGAAAGGAGGTCGACCGAAAAGAGCTTGCCTAACAATTGAGAGAAGTTCGTTCATAATGAGCTCGATCGGATGAGATCACTTGGAAGAAGATCGTCCAGAGTAAGTGCAACTGGAAGGGGTCATCCGAGGGCCGTGCGATTGGATCCTAATCCTGTTATTCATTTTTAGCCAAAGGATTAGTTCAAAATAATAGCAATTCTTCTTCATCATTTAAGATTGTATCGCCAAACTTCTATGCACTTTCGAGAGGTTCTACAGCATGAACTCATCACTAAGGAGATCGACGAATCCCAATAGGAAGGAGGTCGGCAACCAACGACTTTGGACAAGAACTTCAATGAGAGCCATTTTACCTCCAACAAGGTTTAATGAATCAATTACTAATTAGGTTATGATTTTTTTATGCAGATATGGCTACTTCCCTATCACTTTGATCATTGTTGGACAATGATAAGATCGTGGGACCCAACCTCGGTAGTTGGTATCAAAAGTTGAAGATAGTCCTAGGGCATGAACGGATCCTATATGTGTTAATGGATCCTACACCTGAGGAGCCAGCTATCAATGCACGTGAAACAGTTAGAGACACTTATTAGAAGTGGCTTAGTGATCGAACCATTGTGTGCTGCATTATGCTAGCTGCCATGAGCGATGAGTTCAGTCATAGATTTGAGATGGCTGAACCAAAAGATATGTTTCAAGTGTTGGAGGATTCTTTTGGTACATCCGATGACGTTGAAAGGCACAAGACTAGTTGTACTATCTTCAATGCTAGGATATGGGATGGTGCCTCTATCACTGATCATGTACTGTGTATGATCGAGCTGATAGAGCGATTGAGCAAGCTTAGCTTTTTCTTGCTTAAACAGCTTGGAAAGGATGCAATATTGAACTCGTTGTCTAAGTTTTTTCTTCCATTCCTTACTCATTTCAGAATGACAAAGCCTGAAGTAGACCACCACGGGTTACTAGGGCTGCTTTAGAACTTTAAGAAGGATCACCAACTCCATAAGGAGTCGGTGAACTTTGTGGGAGGCTCGTCTTTAGGTTCTCGATCCTTTAGGAAATGAAAGAAGAACAAAAAGAACAAAGCTAAGAAGGTGCAAGTTCATGCTAGAATATTTGTGCAGGGCTAGATCAGGAAGATCAAGTCTGATAAGAGTCAAGTTGAATGCTTCTTTGGAAAGAAGTGGGGGCACTAGAGGAGAAACTATCCTTAGTACATTACCTCTCTAGAACCAAATAGATAGAAAAAGAAGCAAGCTTATAATATTTGCAAGGTATTTATATGATAACTCCTTGCAATTTCTCTATTTATGATATTACTGACTGGGTATTGGATACTGATAGCTCTTACCATATTTGCAATTCGTTATAGGGGTTGCAGCTCAGTAGAAGATTCAAGCAAGGTGAAAGATTCCTGAACATTGGAGATGGAAGACCAGTTTCAGTTCTAGCTAATCCTAAAACTTATATTTGAGTTTCATACCGTTGTTCTTAGTGATTGTCATTTCTGTCCCAGTTTCTTGTTAAATGTTATTTCTGTAGGCCTTCTGACCAAAAATGATTATGAAATTTTAATAAAAAAATAAGATTGTAATATCATTATGAATGAGGTTATTATTTTCTATGGATATTTGAACAATGATGTATATATGCTATCACAATTTGTTAACATAGTCTATTCAACTAGCAAGCATCCTTGATTAGATAGTGTGTCAGATATCTATTTATGGCAATGTAGGCTAGGTCATATAAACAAGAACAGGATAAAAAAGTTGACTCAAGAGAGAATCCTCGAAGTCAGTAATTGTAAATCACTTCCAACCTATGAGTCATATCTTCTTAGTAAAATGACCAAGTCACCTTTTACTGAAAAAGGTGAGAGAGCCATAGAGCTCTTAGGTCTAGTACATACTGATGTATGTGGACCAATAAGCATAAGTGCTAGAGATGGATATTTTTACTTCATCATTTTCATAGATGATCTGTCCAGATATATAAATGTCTATCTGATGAATGATAGGAACGCGATGTTGTCGTTAAGACACCATATTTATTAGTTTAATATGACTTCTTAAAATAATTAAAAATGCGCAGATAGCAATGAGTCGGGTCAAATCCACAGGGAAGGTAGTATTTTTAGATTTGAAATCTTTGATTTTTTTTAAAAGAAAAAGAAAAAAACTTGAAAATAGAATTTGAAGTCAGAAATTAAAATTATGAAGTAAAAATTAAATTATGCAGAAAAATAAACTTGACACTAAGATCTATTAGTTAGATCTTAGCATCTACTTGTAGAAAAATAAAAAAAAAGTAATAATTAAAATATAGAAATTAAATTGCAATAAAAATAAAGAGCATAAAATTAAAGAACATAAAAATAAATATTACATTAATTAAAATTTCATAATTTAAATACATAAAAAGAAAAAAAAATAAAACAAGCTGATCTCTAATCTTGGATCGGCATTGGCAGAAAGATGGCGTAGAAGCCGAACTCTTCGTCTCAACATTCATTGCTTTGAAGCAGCCTTTAACCCATAGCCTGGCTTCGCCCTATACCAAAGCTTCACCTTGATCGGAGATGTTGATTTTTGAAGGCCTGGGGTCCTTTTTATAGGGCTAGGGAGGCTAGATATTTTTCTGGAGGCAATGTGGGACTAAGGGTTGTTTTAATCATGAAAATAGGAAAAAATCCAAGTGAAATTCATATTAAAATAGCCCCTCTTGAGTTCTTTTAATTTTGGCTATTAGATGGTGATCTGATGCTTCCAAAAATATCAAAAATAGACGTGTAATGGTCCGGATGAAGTCGAATTATTTTCTGACCATTGGATCGCGCTTGATGGAGGAATTTAGGCTGTTGATCATGCGCTTGAGAGTTTGATCATCGTCGGGAGCCTTTTGGACCGTCGGATGGAAGCTGGAATCAAGCGCTGCAGTCCGATGGCGATCCGAATGAAATCAGCAATCAAAAAAAATCTTGACCGTCCAATCTTGACTGCAAACAACCACCACCGCACGATCATGCATTTACTATTTCCATGGAACTGCAAGGACCGGCCACATCGTGCACCGCAACCAATCAGTGCCTTTTATTGATAGATGAAAAGACCAAAATGCCCTATGAGTCACGATGAATTTTTTGTAAACCCTTTAGGGGTCTAGGTCCACCATGTGGCAAGCTCTGATTCGTCGATGTCTACTGAGCTGGCGGTCCATACTATGCTGTAGACCGATTGATGGCTTCTGAGCTTGAGTCGGATAGCGTGGATGGCTTGGTGCGCTGGTTTGGTCAGCTTGGCTCGGCGTGTTTGGATGCACCGACTGCTGCGGCGTGGCGGCTTGAGCCGTATGTTATTTTTTCAAATTTTTTTTAATTTTATTTCTTTAGAAATTCATATCTTTTCCATTTTAGCTCTATTTTGCTTCAAACTTATTTTGTTATGATCAAAAAAATAAGCTCTTTCCATTGATTATAAAATTTTATTTTTTAATTTTTATTATTTTTTAAATTATTTTTTTAATTAATAAAAATATGAATTTCTTAAAAATTATATAAATTAATTAATAATTCTTAAAAATTAATATAAATTAATTAATAAATTAATATTTTTATTTATAAATTTATGATACTTATCACACCTCCCAACTTAAGCTTTGCTCGTCCTCAAGTAAAGAAAGAATTTAGTTTTAAATATCTTTTAACTTTAGAGTTTTGAATTTTATCTAAGCAGTTTTCAAAATGGCCATTAATATTTAGTAGAGCTTAAGTGAGACATATCATTAGGGTATTAATACTTATCAATAGAAAAATTAAGTGAAAAATATTAAATTTTTTTGAACTTTTTCTGAATTATCCCATCTTTATCTTTGATTTATCTAAACTTTCATATAGGCAAGTGTATTGCTACTTTCGTCCTTCATTTATTGATTTTTATTTTCACATTGTCTACTTTTTGATGCGAATATCATTGCTTACTTAGGCAATGGGATCCGGTTACTCGATGAAAAACTAATATTTTTTTTTTTAATGTTGTACCACTATTGAGTGTCTTAATCTCTTAAGCTTTCTATTTAATCCATGTAGCGAGTCTTGGGCCAATGACTTCCAAACCAATTAGCTTTAGGGCACTTGGTATAGAATACCCCTCGGGCTTACTAGCTTGAATCAAATAGGCTACGAGTTAAGACTAGCTTTACAACGAGCTTCTTTGCCCTTCCCACCTTTTGACGTGAAACTCAATGCTTGCTTAGGCAAAGAGGCCCGATTACTCAGTGAGAAGTACTTGAAAACTATTTTATTAAAATAAATTTATTATATAAAGAAACGTATAGTTATCCTACACAAGCCTATAAAAAGTAGACTTTTCTTTGATGCTAGTAGAAATAATTAAAAATACTTCAAGAAAATTTTTTTTATGTTCTAGACTTAACTCTTTATTGAATTTTCTTAATACTTGATTCCTCAATATCTCACAGATTCTCTGATTTATGAATCAATTTTTTTTAAAAAATGCTTAGTTTAATTTAATTCTTAAGCATAATTAGGTGTCTAAATACTAAATATTAATTTTTTTAAAGACTTAAAATTTTAAAATTTTTATTTTTCTCCTCCCAGCTTAATCGACATTATCCTCAATGGAGAAAAAAATAAAAAGTGTAATAAAGAACATGAAAGAATACACCTAACTCAGTATATTTTTGGTCTAGCACATGCCTTTGAAAATTTAAGCTCTCCCTCCAACTTATTCAAATTATCCTAAAATCAACTAAAAAGATAAACCAAACTAAAGAAAACTAAATATTGGGTTGCCTTCCAACAAGCGCTAAGTTTACTATCTTCAGCCAGACACAATGCAGCTTACTATCCTATGTCAAATATTAGATTGATAAATTCCAATGGTTTTAGATTGCCAATTTTAGAAAGTTAATTTATAATCTCATTATTGATATATTCATTATTAATTAAGGGAACATAATTTATAATCCCATTCTCAGACCCATGTTTATTAAGAATTTTTCCTATTTGTTCTTCTAAAATGCTCATGAATTGAGTTTTTGTGTTAGGAGTTAAGTTTGATTCAATGGGTGCTGGAAGGGTGACTAAAGATGATTTTAATTCTGAAGGTAAATTAATATGATCTTATTTAAATAACTTCATTGACATTTCATTACATGCCTCTTGATTTTTGTAAGAAGAACCGACTTCTTAGGTTGAAGGAAATAGGACATTAGGTTTATAAGTCTCGAGTAAATTATCTATTTTCTTTTTTTCTATGTCTATTTTATTTAAACTGGAACCAGCATTAGTACTAGTTTCTGGCTCGGGTTCTTTTATGCGATTAGTCTCAGTACTAACTAGTTCCTCTAAATTTTTATTTTGGCTAGCATCAGTACTAGCCTCTCTCACCTGGTGTTGGTATGGGTCCATAAGAATCCTATAGCTTTTAAGTTCAGAAATTACTTTGGCATTCTCTAATTGGGGATTCTTAGGTGGGACATTAGATTGATAATTTGATTCAGGTGGTTGGTGGTCATTAGGTGGATTATTTGAAATTGGTAGGTTCAGTAGTTGATCTAGTTTTCTCCTCATGTTAGACTCAACTAATTATCCTATTTGAGCTTCTAGCCTAGCGATTGATTATTGTTGAGTTAGAATTAATTGTTGAAGTTGGTTAAATCTATTGCCAGCTAGATTGGTTTGTTGAGGAGGTGGGTATGAGGGATGATTGTAATATGATGGCTGGATAAACTGACTAGGCTGACCATTATTGTAGTTATAATTTTGGTATTGGGATCTATTTTGATAATTTTGCATAGGTGAAATTTGGGTCAGTCTGTTGGGATGTCCAAGAAAAATTATAGCTACTCCAATGTCGGTTATATGAATTTGAAAATGGATCATTAATCGGCTTGGAGTAGCCTTGAACAACTTATTTTTGGATAAAAGATGAAAATTGTGTAGCCGTAGGACATTCACTCACATTATGGGTTGGGCTAGCATAGATTGAACAAATCTCTTGAGAAGATGATGTGAATTGTGCAGGAGATTGTTGACCTAGGTTTAGAATTGATCTAATTTCTGAGCAAGAAATTCTACTTTATTTATCAAATTTGAATCAGCCTTAGGACTAGATTCTAGATGTTTAGATTCATGGATCCCTACCCAGGTTTGGTAGAAAGATAATGAAGCATGGTTAATTGAGTTTTCACTCAGAATTTCAAATAAGGTATAGGCTTCGTCCTCACTCTTGCTCATGAATGCACCTCCACAGGATGCATCTACTATCTGTCTGTATGGGTCTCCTAAATCCTCATAGAAAGCTTGAACTATTTGCCACTTAGACGGACCATGGTGTGGGCATTTTTTAAGAAGTTTCTTAAGTCTTTCCCATGACTCGTGAATCTGTTTCCTTGGAAGTTGAGCAAATCCAGTGATAGCTTACCTCATAATGTTGGTTCGACCTATGGGATAAAATTTCTTAAGAAATTCACTTTGCAATTCAGCCCAAGTTTTAATTGGTCTCCCTATTGTCCCAAGCCAGTACTTGGCTTTATCTTTTAATGATAAGGAAAATAAAATTAGTCTGAGAGCATCATTAGTTAAATTTTGAATTCTCATCGTAAAGCAGATTTCTATGAATTCATCCAGATGTTTGTAAGGATCTTCATTGGTGTTCCCGTAGAAAGATGGGAGCATTTGGATTGTGGTCGGCTTGATCTCATAGTGGATAGCATGGATATCAGGTAACTAGATACAAGTCAATGGACTATAGGTAGAAGGAATAAAATACTTCTTAATCTGCTTAGGTGGTTCTCTAAAATTTTCAGCCATCGGGTTTAATACGGTTCAGCCTTTCAATGTTATGGTTGGGTTCAACTAGATCAGGTAAAGCGATTTCCTATCGTGCATGTATTAAGGTAACCCTAATGTATGGTTCAAAAATTTTTTAGAATATTTTTTATTTTTCTTTATTATTTTATTATATTAAAAATTATTTTTTTAATTATTTTATTTATTAATTTTAATTTAATTTGATTATTATTTTTAATATTTTTTTAGTTAGTTTAATTTAATTTTTATTTTATTTTATTTTTAGAGAAGTAAGGAGAAGAAAGAAAGAAGAGTTCTAAAGAAGAGGTCCTAGAACTAAGAAGAAAGAGAAGAATTAGGTTTAATTAGATTTGATGTTGGTTAGCAATCAAGTTGATCAATCAATCCTGACATGGTTATCTTAGATCTAGACAGCACCTAACTGCCAAGGTCATCTTCAAGCCCTTCAAGTGTAAGATCAGCCAATCAACTAGCCAGATAAGTGTAAGGTCGGTGGGAGTCCCCCCGTTGCTTGCCTTAGACACCAATTATGCTTGGCCAGGTAAGCAAACGGAACTAATTAGAAACCACCTTCCTTCGGGCCCAGTCATTTCTGAACCACTTTTCTAGACACTAGTCAAATTGACTAACCCTAACCTGGTTCAACTCTTAGGGTTTCTTATCCTATTGAGCTCGAGTTCCTAGGGTTGATGTCTAATTGATTTTAAAATTAAAGGCTTAAGTCAATGCAGGATGTTGGTTGGTTGTTTGTGGGCCAAGGAAGGATGATCAAATCTCCATCTTATCTTGTTTAATTGGGTTGTGCCCTTAATTTGATTTAATATAATATGCAAAAAAAAAGAATTTCAATCAAAGGGTTCTATGCAATTTAAACTAGATGCATGCAACTAATTATATTCTGAAAGGCTTACCTTGCCTCCAGCAATCACCAAAAAAAATAAAACTAATATGATGCATGCTCTAAATAGTTAGGGTTTCTAATCTTATCATGAGACTTTTAATTAGGTTTAAATGTATATTATTTTAAATTAATTTAAAAATAAAATAAATAAATAAATAAAAAGAAAAGAGGAGTAGGGTTAGGATTGATCTCACCAAAATTAGATGCTTTCTTCCTTTTCTCTTTTTTTTCTATAAAATAAATAAAAAAAAAATTAGTAAGCAATATTTAAAAAAAATATTTATAATTAATTTACAAAAAAAATCAAAGAAATCAAAGAAAAAATAGCACCTATTCCATCCCCGACAACGGCACCAAAAACTTGATAGGTTTGCCAAAATTATTTTTAATTTATTTAAAATAAAAAAATTAAATCAAAAATAAAAAAATTTTTCGATAATGGTGTCAAAAACTTGATAGGAATGCGATGTTGCCATTAAGACATCATATTTATTAGTTTAATCTGACTTCTTAAAATAATTAAAAATGCATAGATAGCAGTAAGTCGGATCGAATCCACAAAAAAGATAGTGTTTTTAGATTTAAAATCTTTGATTTTTTTTTAAAAAAAATGAATTTGAAAATAGAATTTGAAGTCAGAAATTAAAATTATGAAGTGAAAATTAAATTATACAGAAAAGTAAACTTATACTAAGATCTATTAGTTAGATCTTAGCATCTACTTGTAGAAAAATAAAAAAAAATAATAATTAAAATATAGAAATTAAATTATAATAAAAATAAAGAGCATAAAATTAAAGAACATAAAAATAAACATTGCATTAATTAAAATTTTATAATTTAAATACATAAAAAGAAGAAAAAAAATTAAAACAAGCTGATCTCTAATCTTGGTTCGGCATTGGCAGAAAAATGGTGTAGAAGCCCAGCTTTTCTTCTCAATATCCGTTGCTTTGAAGCAGTCTTTAACCCATAGCCTGCCTTCGTCCTATACCAAAGCTTCACCTTGATTGGAGATGTTGATTTTTGAAGGCCTGGGGTCCTTTTTATAGAGTTAGGGAGGCTAGATATTTTTTCTGGAGGCAATGTGGGACTAAGGGTTGTTTTAATCGTGAAAATAGGAAGAAATTTGAGTAAAATTTGGATTAAAATAGCCCCTTTTGAGTTCTTTTAATTCTGACTGTTAGATGGTGATCCGATGCTTCCAAAAATACCAAAAAAGACGTGTAATGGCCTAGATCAAGTTGGATTATTTTTTGATCATTGGATCGCGCTTGATGGAGGAATTTAGGCTGTTGATCATGCGCTTGAGAGTTTGATCGTCGTCGAGAGCCTTCTAGATCGTCGGATGGAAGCTGGAATCAAGCGCTGCCGTCCGATGACAATCTGGATGAAATCAACAATCGGAAAAAATCTTGACCATCTGATCTTGACCACAAACAACCACCACCGCACGATCATGCATTTACTGTTCCCACAGACCGCGTGGACCGACCACATCGTGCACCACAATCAATCAGCGCCTTTTATTGATAAATGAAAATACCAAAATGCTCTGTGAGCCACGATGAATTTTCTGTAAACCCTTTAGGGGTCTAGGTCCACCATGTGGCAAGCTCTGATTAGCCGGTGTCTGCTGAGCTAGCGGTCCATACCGTGCTGTAGACCGGCTAATGGCTTCTGGGCTTGAATCGGCTAGCATGGATGGTTTGGCGCGCCGACTTGGTTGGCTTGGCTCGACGTGTTTGGATGCACCGGCTGCTGTGGCATGGCGGCTTGAGCCGTTTGAGCCGTATGTTATTTTTTTAAAAATTTTTTTATTTTATTTCTTTAGAAATTCATATCTTTTCCATTTTAGCTTCATTTTGCTTCAAACTTATTTCATTATAATAAAAAAAATGGGCTCTTTCCATTGATTATAAAATTTTATTTTTTAATTATTATTATTATTTTTAATTAATAAAAATATGAATTTCTTAAAAATTATATAAATTAATTAATAATTCTTAAAAATTAATATAAATTAATTAATAAATTAATACTTTTATTGGTGAATTTATGATACTTATCAATGAAACATAAGTCAGATTCATTTGAAATATTCAAATGATTCCGAAGTGAAATTGAAAAATAAACTAGAAAGAGTATTAAAACTCTTCGGCCTGATTGAGAAGGGGAATATCTTTCTGGTGAGTTTCTTACATATCTAGGAGAGAATGTGATTCTATTTCAATGGACTCCTCCAAGAATACCAAAATATAATAGTGTGTCTGAAAGAAGAAATCAGATTTTATTAGACATGATCCGATCCATGATGGATTTTGCCAGCTTGTCGATATCCTTCTAGGGATATGCACTCGAATTGACTTGTTATCTATTAAATAGGGTTCTAAGTAAGTCTATAGTTAAAACTCCATATGAGATATGGATAGGGCGTAAGCCAGCACTTTCATATCTTAGATTTGTGAGTGCTTGGATTATGTCAAACGGTTAGTTACAGATAAACTTGGACCTAGGTCTGATAAATGCACATTTATAGGATACCCAAAAGAGATCAAAGGATACTATTTCTACCATACTGATGAACAAAAGATGTTCATCAGTCTTAAGGCAACCTTTTTGGAAAAGAAGTTCCTTGGTGAGGGAACTGTTGTCTCTAAGGTTGAACTTGATAAAGTTCAACAGGTAAAAAAAATCTACACCTATAGCTAAACTTGAGTCAAATTTGATTAGATCAGATCCGGAGCCTAGTGTACCTATACCAATAAAGCGATTCGATAGAGTACCATATCATCCAGATAGATACTATAGTTTCTTGGTCCAGGATGGTGATCCCATCAAACTCAATGAGAATGATGAGGATCCGATTACTTATATTGATGCTATGAAGAGATCCGATTTTAAGAAATGACTTGAGGCCATGAAATTTGAAATGGAGTCCATGAAGGTCAACGATGTGTGGACATTGGTTGACCCATTCGAAGGGGTTAAACCCATTAGGTGTAAATGGATCTTCAAAAGAAAAAGGGGTGCAGATAGAAAGATGGAGACTTATGAAATCTATTTGATTGCCAAGAGAGATTATCAACATTATGGTATTGACTATTGATAAGTGATAAAAATACACTAATAAAAGTATTAAATTATAAAATAAATTAATTTATTTTTAAGAAATTAATACTTTTGTTAATTCTATGTAGGAAAGAAAGCTACTAATATGAAGATCTTATTTTTCTGGATTAGATGAAATAAATTTCAAGCAAAATGGACTTTAAACGAGCTCAAAATTGAATTGCAAAGAAAATAATATATATATATATATATATATATATATATATATATATATATATATATATATATATATATATATATATATATATATATATATATATATATATATATATATATATATATATATATAAAGTTGGATGGTTCGATTCAAATCGACTCAGAAAAATTGGCTCAGCAGACTGCCTGGCCCAACCATGCTCAGACCGACCACCCGTTGATGCCACATTTACGCCATGCTGACGTCAGAATTTTTTGCAACACATAGTGGACCACTATAGTGACAGGTGAGGGCATTTCGGAGATTTCATGGGGACAAGTGCACTCCAATTGGCTGAAGAAAGCAATGGTCCATGCAACGTCGGGCTCGCGCATGGTCTATAGAGGGTATTTTGAGAATTTTGTCTGATCTGATGGATGCTGTTCTCTAAGATTTGATTGAACGGCTAAAATCTGTGCATTGATGAACGGCAAATGCAGCTCTTGATCGAGATCCAACGATTGAGGTTCATCCCAATTTTTAACTAATGTCTGAAGCTCTCCTATGCGCGATCGAATGGCCCATAATCCATCTAGGAGTTGATCAAATGGCTACTGTTTAATCCTAGTGGATCTGGGAGATTAAAAGTGAATTTTGAAATGTTTTTGGCCATTTGATCATCATCCAATGGTTAGAATGATCCAGATTTCAATCTGAGTTGTGTTAGGAGTTTTAAACCCAATTCTTCCCGGATTTTTTATGGATTTCGATAGAAACTCTTCTCCTTAGCCTATTTAAAGACCTTATTGCTATTGCTATAGAGAGAGAGAGTTTTAGAACAGTAACAGAGAGTAATAGAGAAAAATATAGAGAGATCTTTAGAGAGATTTTAGAGAGGGTTTGAGAGTTTTAAGGGAGAGAGAAGAAAAAGTGCTTTTATTTTTCTTTATTATTTTTCTTTCTTCTTCTTTTCTTCTTTCGATAATCAGGACATCGATCAAGAGGCTTCTCTTCTTCTTCATCGAGTTTTCCACACCAAGAGCAATGGATAACTAATTTTAGCAAATAAACAGTCTAATTTTTTCATGCTTTTTATTTTATTTGCTATTTTTGAACTTGTTATCGTGAACTAATTTTTTTTTACTAAGGTAAGGTGTAGCCACTCTTTTGATATAATATTTAGTATGATTGATTTTTAATTTTTAATTTTATTTATGAGGAGTATATAAATCTGATCTTAATGCTTTTAGATTACTGGCCATCTTCTAATTGATCTGATGAATATAGATGATATGGACCAAGTACATCTATGTTATTGCTTCTTGATTATATACCTTGTATTATAAATCAAATTAGAATTTATATGCATGTAGGAATTTTAGTGTGCTTTGGATGCAGCGTATTTTAATTAGAGAATTTTACAAAATTTAATGCATTGATATTTATTTAAATTATACCTAGACCAAAGAATAATTAATAAATATTAATAGTTTTACTACGCCTAGATCAAAGGATAGTGAATAAACTAGGAGACTCCACCGTCACATGAAATAAAATTAACCTAATAATCTAAATATTGTATTGACTGAGTTGGTGAACCGATTGCCTTAGTAACCTATTACTCTTAAGTTTAAAACCCTAATAATTATACTCTCTCTATTTTCTTATAATTTTAAATTTTTTTTTAATTTTATTCTTTAATTTTTTATTCTCATAAATCGGTCTTCTAAATAAAGTATAGAAAAGAGCTTTTCAGTACTTATTTTTCAATCCTCTAGGGATGATATTATACTCACTTACTTTATTACTTGATCAACTAGTGCACTTGCCATAGCTATAGATTAGCAAGCATCAAGTTTTTGGCACCGTTGCCAGAGATTATGTCTAAAATAATATTAAAATTTTGATCCTAACTTTACTTTAAAATTTTATTTTTAATTTTTATTTTTACTTTATTTTTAAAATTTGTTCAGTGCATGACACATACTGGACATAATAACTTACTATCTTTAGATTCAAAAATTGAAAAGATCATCAAAAGACTACAACAAGAAAGAAACATGATAGTTGAAGATCCTAACGACATCAATCTAGGATTGGATATGACGATCGAGGGATAGCATGAAGCTATTCAAGTAGTACATCATCCATTAAATGATTACATCACACCATCTATAGCTGATGCAACTTTGAGCACCAGGAGACCGCTTGTGCGAGCAAACAACTTTAAAATAAAATCGGCGATGATCCAAATGATTCAATCAACTATCCAATTCAGTGGACAAATGCATGATGATCCGAATGCCTATATTTCTAACTTTCTTGAACTTTATGATATTTTTAAAATTAATGGGGTATCGGATGATGCTATTAGATTAAGATTATTTTCTTTCTCTTTAGGGGATAAAGCTAAAAGTTGGCTTCATTCTCTTCCTGTAGGTTCTATCATAACTTGGGATGTCCTAGCCCAAAAATTCTTAGTCAAGTACTTTCCATCTTCCAAGACTGCCAAAATGCGCAACGATATCACTTCTTTTATGCAGATGGACATGGAGACACTATATGAGGCTTAGGAGCATTTCAAGAAACTACTAAGGAGATGTCCACATCATCAACTACCCGTATGGCTTTAAGTACAAACTTTCTATAATGATTTATCTTCTACTAATCGTTCTATGATTGATGCAGCAGCAGGAGAAACCATTAATCAAAAAATGAAGGAAGAAGCCTTTGATCTAATTGATGAGATGTCATCAAATAGTTATCAGTGGCAAATAGAATGCATGATGCCAAAAAGATCAGCAGCTGTGCAGGGAGTAGATTGTGTGCCAACCTTACTAGCTGAAATTACAGTCCTTAGACTCAAAGTCAACAACTTGAAGGGAATAGCTATGCATGTTCAGAGCATCACTCGTAACTTGTGTGGAGGAGGACACGATATGAGCAACTGCCAGATAGATAATCCTTTTGCTAAAGCAAATGATACAGCTAATTATATTGGTAATTTTTTTAGGCTGCAACAAAATAATCTCTACTCCAACACATACAATCAAGGATGGAGGCAGCATCCAAATTTCTCGTGGAGCAATCAAAATGCAGAACAATAGCCACCCCCGAGGTTCCAAGTACCTAAAAAGAAGTCCAACATGGAGGAGCTGATGGTCAAATTCATGCAAAACCAAGAAGTAACTATAAAAAATTTGGAAGCCAAACTTAGGCTGGACCAAGCAGCAGTAATGCGAAACTTGGAGATGCAAATAGGTCAAATGGCTAAGATAATCTTCGAGAGACCTCAGGGATCCTTGCCTAGCAACATGGAGATCAATCCAAGGGAGCAAGTCAATGCTATCATCCTAAGAAGTGGTAAAAAGCTGGAGGAGCCACATCAGAAGAAAGAGACTGAAGGGCCAACTACAAATAAGAAACCATCAACTAAAATTCATTGATCACCAAAACAATCAGTAGATGGATGGTCTCCGGTATACAGTTTGCTGATGCAAATGTGAAGCCCTACGTGCCACCACTACCATTCCCAGAGAGACAAATATAGCATCTAGATAAAAAATTTTCTAACTTTTTTAAAATTTTAAAGAATTTATATATTAATATTTCTTTTATAGATGCTATCACTCAAATGCCCAGGTATGCCAAGTTTCTCAAAGAAATTCTAACAAATAAGAAAAAGCTGAAGGAGCATGAGAGAATAAATTTGAATGAAGAATGCTCAGCAATACTTCAAAATAAATTACCACAGAAGCTAAAAGATTTAGGAAGCTTTACTATCCCTTGTATTATTGGTGATTGTAGTTTTGATAAAGTTTTATGTGATCTAGGAGCAAGTATTAATCTCATGCCCTTTTCTATTTTCAAGAAGCTTGATCTAGGAGAACCGAAGCCTACCACTATTACTCTTTAATTAGCCAACAAATCCATCAAATATCCAAGAGGTATAGTGGAGGATATCTTAGTAAAGATAAACAAGTTTATTTTTTCTGTTGATTTTATTATTCTTGATATGGAAGAAGATTATGATGTACCCCTTATCTTAGGGAGACCCTTTTTAGCTACTGGAGGAGCTTTAATAGATATTCAACAAGAAAAGTTAATTCTTAGAGTCTAAGACAAACAAGTTACTTTTAATATTTTTAATGTTATTAAACATTCCAATGATAATCAAACTTGTTTTCATATAGATGATATTGATAATTTAGTACATGAGTATTTTCTAGAAAATAGGTTTGAGGATCCTATTGAAGCTTGCATTATCCAATCACAAGAGGGTTTAGCTGAAGATAAAAGACAAACAGAATGCATAAAATTGTTAAAGGCCAGACCATATATTCCACGCACATACAGACCATAATTTGAAGAATTAGAAAGATCATCCACTCCTTTTTCGAAGACATCAATTGAAGAGCCACCTACTCTTGAACTTAAACCTCTTCCTTCTCATTTAAAATATGTTTTCTTGGAAGGTTCCTCACACTTATCTGTTATTATTTCTTCTTTTTGATAGATTTAATGGAAGAAAACTTATTAAGAGTAATAAAGAAACACAAAAAGATATTTAGATGGACCATAGCAGACATCAAAGGAATTAGTCCCTCAATTTATATGCACAAAATTCTCATGGAGGACAACTATGAGCCTATGATCCAACCCCACAGAAGACTCAACCCTAAGATGCAAGAAGTGATCAAAAAGAAGGTAGTCAAGCTACTGGATGTAGGTATTATTTATTCTATCTCTGATAGTTCATGGGTGAGTCCTGTTTAAGTAGTTCCTAAAAAAGGTGGGATTACTGTAGTTCAAAATGATAATAATGAATTAATTTCTACTAGGACTATTACTGGATGGAGAGTATGTATGGATTATAAAAAATTAAATGATGCAACTAGAGAAGATTATTATCCTCTTCCATTCATTGATTAGATGTTAGAAAGGTTAGCTGGACATGATTTTTACTACTTTCTATATGGATATTCTGGTTATAATCAAATTGTCATAGCACCTGAGGATCAAGAGAAAACTACTTTTACATGTTCTTATGGTATATTTGCTTTTAGAAGAATGCCGTTTGGTTTATGTAATGCATCGGCTACTTTTCAATGATGCATGATGGCTATTTTTTATGATATGATTGAAAATTTTCTTGAAATATTTATGGATGATTTTTCTATCTTTGGATCCACATTTGATAAATGCTTGCATAACTTATCTCTTATTTTACAAAGATGTGAGGATACTAATTTTGTCTTAAATTGGGAGAAGTATCATTTGATGGTACAAGAAGGCATAGTGTTAGGCCACAAGATTTCATATAAAGGTATTGAAGTGGATAGAGCTAAGCTTGAGGTGATCGAATAGTTACCCATACCGACCTCAGTTAAGGCTATCAGGAGCTTTTTGGGGCATGCTGAATTTTACCATCGATTTATAAAGGATTTCTCTCTAATTTCTAAATCTTTATCTAAATTATTATGTAAAGATGTCTCTTTTCATTTTTCTGATGAGTGTTTGTAGGCATTCAACACCCTTAAGGAGAAGCTGGTCACGGCACCTATTGTGGTAGCACCAGATTGGTCCCTATCTTTTGAGTTGATGTGTGATGCTAGTGACACAGCCATAGGAGTAGTACTCGATCAAAGAAAGGATAAGATTTTTTAAACTATATATTATGCTAGCCACACTTTGACTGAAACCCAACAAAAATATGCAACCATAGAAAATAAGCTCTTAGCAGTAGTATTTGCATTAGATAAATTTCATTCTTATCTTATTTTATCTAAAGTTATTATATACACTGATCATGCAGCTCTAAAGTATCTTCTTACCAAGAAAGATGCAAAACCTAGATTGTTCAGATGGATTCTTCTGCTACAAGAGTATGATTTGGAGATTAAGGATAAGAAGGGTACAGAGAATTTAGTTGCTGACCACCTTTCCAGATTGAAATTCATCATAGAGAAGGAATTAGATATTTTCCCTATCAAGGAGGAATTTCTAGATGAACGCCTCTATGCTATATCAGGTAGAACGTTTTCATGGTATACTGATATTATTAACTACCTAGTTGGTAAGGTTCTTCCACTTGATCATTTTTTTTAACAAAAGAAGAGGTTCTTATCTATTGTTAAATATTATTTTTGGGATGAACCCTTCTTGTATAAGTGTTGTGCAGATCAGGTCATTAGAAGATGCATTTTGGAGGAAGAAATGGAGAAAATTCTACATCATTGTCATGACTGAGAGGAGGACATTTCGGCCCAACTAGAACAGCTTATAAAGTTCTTCAATCAAGTTTTTATTGGCTCTCTCTATTTAAAGATGCTCATACTTATGTCTCTTCATGTAACCGTTGTCAAAGAACTAAAAATCTCTTTAGGAAACATGAAATACCTCTAAACAATATTCTTGTGTGTGAAATTTTTGATGTTTGGGGTATTGATTTCATGGGACCTTTTCCTATTTTTTTTCAAATCAATATATACTTGTGGTTGTAGATTATGTTTCAAAATGGATAGAAGTAGCACCTTTTCCAACTAATGATGCTAAGGTAGTTGTCAAATTTTTGAAAAAGCATATTTTTACATGTTTTGGCACTCCTAGAGTAATCATTAGTGATGGAGGTAAATACTTTTATAATAAATAATTTAAAAATCTATTAAGCAAATATGGTGTCACTCTCAAAATAGCTACACCATATCATCCACAAACCAGTGGTCAAGTAGAGGTGTCTAATAGAAAATTAAAGAGAATTTTAGAAAAGACTATAAGTGCATCTAGGAAAGACTGATCATTAAAATTAGATAATGCATTGTGGACATATAGGACTACATATAAAACACCTATTGGTATGTCCCCATATAGGCTACTATTTGGAAAAGAACGCCACCTCCCTATTGAGCTAGAACATAAAGCATATTGAGCTATGAAAATTTTTAACTTTGATATACAAGATGCAGGAAAGAACAGGTTAATGCAAATAAATGAGATGGATGAATTTCGCCATCATGCCTATGAGAATGCCAGGATCTACAAAGAACGTACTAAAAAATGGCATGATAACCATATTGTAAAAAGAGAATTCCATGAGGGATAGCAAGTTCTCTTGTATAGTTCACGGCTATATTTGTTTTCAGGAAAGCTAAAATCAAGATAGATAGATCCCTATACAATTACTAAGATATTTCCATATGGAGCAGTAGAGATCTTTGATGAATCAAAAGGTACCTTCAAGGTAAATGGTCATAGGCTAAAAAATTACATTGATAAAAGTTTTGAGAAGGAGAAGGAAGCATTTTAATTACAAGATCCAACCTAGAGTCTTAAGAAAGTCAAGCTGAAGACTATAAATCAGAACTTACTAGATAGGTTGTTTCTTTTCTTTTTAGTTTTGATCATTTTTTTTTTTTACTTTTCAGTAATTTATTATTACTCTTTTACTGCTTTGGTGTGTATTTTCAAATTTGAAAAAAAAATCAATGAGAGCTCAAGCCAAATTTCAAAGCTTCAAAGAACCAGACTGAACCAAATCAGGTGTATTCCTTCCTATCCTTTATTGCACCTTTTATTTTTCTTTCTCCATTGAGACAATGTAGAATAAGTTGGGGGGTAAAAAAAAAAAAAAACTATGTGTCAAGAAGAAAATCTTGAGCAAGATAGACTGGACAAGTGATAAAAGATAGAAGTATCTGCTAATGAATGTAATGAGTTAAAGAAGTGGATTAGTTGGTCAGACTTTTAGCAGCCTACTTAGGTCATCAAAAGACTATTAACACTTCTAATTGCACATGCACACTAACAAGGCAAAGTAGGTATTGATTATAAGGCTAACTAAGGATTCAATTATTACTAAAAATTGGTAATTAATATACATTTTAATCAAAGAAATTTGAATTTAACAAAAGAGCTACCTGCCTAAAAATAAAGTGTAAAAGATAGAGTATATGTGGATTGCCCAAAGCTTAGTAACTGGGTCTCTGCACTTAGATCAAGTATGAAAATTCACATAAAATGATGGAGGAAAAGGCAAGATGCTCAGCAAAAAAAAAAAAATGAGGCAGTGTGAAAGCTACCTTAATTCATGAGTATAAAATTAGGAATGTATAGAAAATTAATCAAAATAGATGATAAGAGAGGATACTTTTGTCTTTTAAATTAACACTGAAATGCTAAAGTTAGTCATT
The DNA here is from genome assembly GCA_006176705.1 of Cocos nucifera. Lineage (NCBI taxonomy): Eukaryota > Viridiplantae > Streptophyta > Magnoliopsida > Arecales > Arecaceae > Cocos > Cocos nucifera. The sequence goes on along the minus strand of QRFJ01000958.1, from coordinate 123,565 downwards.
ATGAACATAAGTGCTGTAGATCTTTGATGTACTTTAAGAAAATTTTTAATTATACTGACTGCAAAATTTACTTTTGAAGCTCAATGCTTAGTGGTATTTTCTAAACTTTTTGACCTTTAACTCTAGATTTATCTTTTTGATGGATGATCTTATTGAAACATGGTATTACATAAAGCATTGCTAAGAGACTAGCAATGACTAAGTTGGGGGGTGTGATAAGTGGTAAAAATATACTAATAAAAATATTAAATTATAAAATAAATTAACTTATTTTTAAAAAATTAATACTTTTGTTAATTTTATGCAGGAAAGAAGGCCACCAATATGAAGATCTTATTTTTCTGGATTAGATAAAATAAATTTCAAACAAAATGGACTTCAAATGAGCTCGAAATTGAATTTCAAAAGAAATGATATATATAAAAAAAAGTCGGCCAGTCCGGTTCAAATCAGCTTAGCAGACCATTCAGCCCGACCATGCTTAGACCGATCGCCTGCTGATGCCACGCTGACATCAGAATTTTTTGCGGTGCATGGTGGACTGCTACAGTGACCAGGTGAGAATATTTTGGAGATTTCATGAGGACAAGCGTGCTTCGATTGGCTAAAAGAAGCGGTAGTCCATGCAATGCCAAGCTCGTGCATGGTCTACAAAAGGTGTTCTAGAAATTTTGCCGAATCCGACGGATGCTGTTCTCTGAGATTTGATCGAACGACTGAAATCTGTGCGTTGTTGAACGACGGATGCAGCTCCCAATCGAGATCCAACAGTTGAGGTTCATCCTAATTTTTAACTAATGTCTGAAGCTCTCCTGTGCACAATCGGATGGCCCATAATCCATCTAGGAGTTGATCCAATGGCTACTGTTTAATCCTAATGGATCTAGGAGATTAAAAGTGATTTTTGAGTGATTTTTGGCCATTTGATCATCATCCAATGGTAAAAATGATACAGATTTCAATCTGAGTTGTGTTAGGAGTTTTGAACCCAATTCTTCCAGGATTTTTTTATAGATTTCAATAGAAACTCTTCTCCTTAGCCTATTTAAAGACCTTGTTGTCATTGCTGCTGAGAGAGAGAGTTTTAGAACAGTAATAGAGAGTAATAGAGAAAAATAGAGAGAGATCTTTAGAGAAATTTTAGAGAGAGTTTGAGAGTTTTAAGGAAGAGAGAAGAGAAAGAGCTTTTATTTTTCTTTATTATTTTTTTTTCTTCTTCTTTTCTTCTTTCGACAATCAGGACATCGATCAAGGGGCTTCTCTTCTTCTTCATCAAGTTTTCCACATCAAGAGCAATGGACAATCAATTTTAGCAAATAAATAGTCTAATTTCTTCATGCTTTTTATTTTATTTGCTATTTTTGAACTTGTTATCATGAACTAAATTTTTTTTTACTAATGCTAAGGTGTAGCCACTCTTTTGATGTAATATTTAGTATGATTTATTTTTAATTTTAAATTTTATTCATAAGAAGTATATTAATCTAATCTTAATGCTTTTAGATTACTGGCCATCTTCTAATTGATCTGATGAACATAGATAATACGGACCAAGTACATCTATGTTGTTGCTTCTTGATTATATATCTTGTATTATGAAATTAGAATTTATATGCATGAGAAAATTTTAGTGCGCTTTAGACGCAGCGTATTTTAATTAGAGGATTTTACAAAACTTAATGCATTGATATTTATTTAAATTACACCTGGATCAAAGAATAATTAATAAATATTGATAGTTTTGCTATGCCTGGACCAAAGGATAGTGAATAAACTAGGAGACTCCACCATCACATGAAATAAAATTAACCTAATAACTTGAATATTGTATTGACTAAGTTGGTGAATCGATTGCCTTAGTAACCTATTGCTCTTAAGTTTAAAATCCTAATAATTATACTCTCTCTATTTTCTTATAATTTTTAATTATTTTTTATTTTATTCTTTAATTTTTTATTATCATAAATTGATCTTCTAAATAAAGCATAGGAAAGAGCTTTTCAGTACTTATTTTTTAATCCTCTAGGGATGATACTCTACTCACTTACTTTATTACTTGATCGACTGGTGCACTTGTCATAGCTATAGATTAGCAAGCATCAACTATGACAAGATATTCTCCCCTGTGATAATGCTTAAATCTATTCGGATAATGCTTGCAATGGCTGTCTATCTAGACTATGAGATCTGGTAGATGGATATGAAGATAGCTTTCCTAAATAAAGAGCTGACTAAAGAGGTGTATATAATACAACTTGATGGATTCACATCCATGGATGAGTTCAAGATGTGCAAGCTTTAGGAATCCATTTATGGATTGAAGTAGACATCTCAGAGTTGGAACATGCATTTTGATAAGGTGATCAAAATGTATAGCTTTGTTAATAATGGAGAAGAGCCCTGTATTTTGAAATGGACAAATGGTTCAGTAGTGATATCCCTTATCTTGTATGTGGATGATATTCTCTTAATCGAAAATGACATCCCCGCACTGTAGGGAATAAAAGTCTGGCTGTCATCATAGTTCTCCCTGAAGAACTTGGATGAAGCATCCTACATCCTAGAGATGAAGATCTATAGGGATAGATCTAAAAGGATGCTTGGGTTATCCCAATCCACGTATATAGATACAGTGCTGAAGAGGTTCAGCATGGAGAATTTTAAAAAAGACTATCTTCCGATAGGCATGAAATTTTTCTCTCTAAGAACGATTGTTCGACAACTTCTAAAGAGAGAGAAAGTGTATGAGTAGAGTTCCATATGCTTCAGCAGTGGGATCTATCATATACGCCATGATATGTATGAGACTAGATGTGGCATACTCACTAGAAGTAGTGAGTAGATACTAGTCTGATCCTGGAGAAAATCATTGGAAAGTGGTTAAAGTCATCCTTAAGTATTTGAGAAATACTAAAGATCAATGGTTGGTTTATAGTGAGTTAGATCTAAAACTTATGAGATTTACAAACTCCAACTTTCAATCTGACCATGATGACAGTAGAAGCATGTCAAGATATATCTTTACTCTGAATAATGGGGTCATCTGCTAGAAGAGTTCCAAGTAGCATACTATGGCATACTCTGTTTGCAAAGCATAGTACATCATAGCATCAGATGCCATGAAGGAAGCTGTGTGGCTTAGAAAGTTTATCACCGAGCTTGGAGTAGCACCCTTCCGAGATGGTTCGATCTTGCTCTACTGTGATAGCACTGGTGCCATAGCTCAGGTGAAGGAACCAAAGGCACACTAGTGGATGAAGCAATTCCTACACCGCTTCCACTTGACTTGGGAGATCATGAATCGAGATGACATTGACCTTTAGAAGATCAATAGAAAGGAGAACCTGGTTGATCCCTTCACTAAAGCCCTGACAATAAAGGAGTTTAACAACCACAAGTCGAAGATGAGTATTAGATACTGTGTCGAGTGGCTTTAGGATAAGTGAGAGTTGTTAGAAAATATGTTCCAAAGCCAATCATCAGTCAATTGATGGTTGAGTTATATTATAATTATAATTAATTTATTAATTAATAAAATACTTTTTTGGCATTTTCATCATAAAGTATTCATCTTCTAACGAACTCCATTGTTGTGATGAAGTCCTTAGAATTACTTAGCTTCGATAAAGATAGGATTTATCGATTAGTACTTAAAATAGTTCACGATCAAATGATAGGTTGTTAATTAGGATGACAGCATATATCGAGCATAGGTCACTGTGTGCCATATGGGTTGATTATCCTCTTAACCAAAAAGTATGGAGATACTGGTATGATATACAGATGAGATGTATGGATACATCGTCATGGAACATGACCAACTCTAGAGCATTCTACTATCGAGAATGTCTTTGATTGAATATAGGTATAAGTATCCTTTAGACCTGAGATCACCTCAATGACTTGCAAGTAACTCACTGTGCTTTGGTACTAGACTAACTAAATTTCTAATTCAAGAATGGAAGGCTTCTAGGCATAGTCAAGTACTTGCAAAGTTAGTGTGTGATCAAGACGGGATTGACCACTTTAAGAGTTGGAGAAGAATGTATCATTGTATTTCAATATAGCAAAATCTTGGTCAGAATAATCCATCAGATAGATATGATATTTTGAAATACAATGTGGACAACCTGATCAGAGTTGATAGTTGAACTCTAAGACGTCCTACGAGCATTTTGGTTAAGTGGATGAATTATATGAAAACTATATCTACATGGATTCTAAAAATGTTGTTCTACACATTCGACTTATTGGCCATCGAGTATCATTGCTAGATAGTTACTTTGATTGGTACAGAAATCTATTTCTATGCTACTGACTTAAGTTTAGACCTATGAGGTCATACACATTAGAGCTCATGATCTAATTGGATGGTTGATCAACAATTAAGAATCGTTCTAGGGTTAAACGATTAATACGATTGATGTTTAACCTAGTGCAAGTGTTGTAGGAGGATTGATTTATAATCAGATTACTAATTAGCTTAATTTGAATAGACCAAAGGATTGAGATTAAGTTTAATTAAATATAATTTAATTTAATTTAATTTAGACTTAATTGGATTAAGTCAAATTGGCTTATTGAATAAGCCAAGTGCAAGGAAGAACTAGTAATAGTTCAACTAGGACTTGGGTTAATTCAATTTTTTAATTTTATTAAAAAATTAAATTAAAATTAAATTTGATTTAATCTAGTTTAATTAAATCTTTAATTAGGTTAGAACTTAATTTAATTTGGTTGAATTGATTTTGGTTTAATTTGGTTTAAGAAATAATTTTGACCAAGTCATAGTAAGACTAGGATTCCACCCTGCGCCACCTTAGCCCCCCACGCCCCATGCCCTCTTTCTCTTCTATTTTGTGTGAAAAAAATATCTCTCTTAGACCTTCTCATGCACGCCCTCCTCTCCTCTCTTTCTTATATGGAAATTAGATAGTGGACCAAGTCAAAGAAGGTAAGTTGTTTTGGTTTCAAATCTTATGAGATAGAGTTTTAAGAAACCAAAATTCCTCCTCCCATGTGTGTGATCCTCCTCCTTATTTTATCTTAATTTTTATCAGTAAAAAGGAGAATGTTTTGTGCACCTTTCTCAGATGATCCATGCTGAAAATATTAGAGGGGGCACCCAAGAGTTGGGTGCCCCTTGTCTTGCCCAAATTGGACATTCCTTGTCTGGGTATTTGACCTAGACAAGGACTCCTCTATATCTTTATATTTGGGATGAATTTTGGGCTAATTTTCATATATGTTCTAGACCATTGTGAGGGTTTTTGGGTGTGTGAAAACCAGGGAGAAAGAGTTCTTAGGCATTGGGATTTTATAGACACAAACTAGGTGTCAAGGTAAAAGCAAAGAGAAGAAGAAGAGGGTCTTCTTCTAGGATTGCTGTGTTCATCTCTTCCTTTCCTCCTTTCAGATTTTTGAGAGTGTCTTGCATCTGAAATCTTCTCTCCTCCTTCTCATCTTTGGAGGAATCCAAATCCAAAAGAAGGAGATATCGAATCGACAATCGAAGAAGGATTAACACAGTATTAGCATACTATGCTGATTTCCTGTGTAGGACTTCTAATCATGGTTCGTGGGCTCGTGTGGACTACTCATTAAGGTCGGACATGTGTACGGATCTAAACATCATCCTCAAGCCTGGATTAGCAAGTTAGAATATCTAACTTGCATAGAAAATAGATCTGATCTATTTTTTTATACCTGCATTAGATATAGTGTATATGCATGTTGATGTGATCAACATGTTTTATTTTTTATTAGATATGTGTGTACCCTGGAAGTCAGAATTGGCTAATACTTGTAATACACTTCTACGGGCAAAATTATAATTTTAACTATAAATAATAAAATAGATTATTTTCTATCACATATGTGTATTTAGTATGTGATACATCTCTTGAGTTAATGGTAATGATAATTCTTATTTTCAAGAGTTAAAAATTTAAGATAAGAATTTTCATTGTTAACTCATAAAATGCTTCTGACTGTAGGATCATCATGAGGATGGTGATTGATCTGAAAGGTTAGTGTACAATCGTTTCTTCATAGTAGATGAGTCTTAAGTCTACGGTGTAGAGACATCGGAGCGAGAGTATAGGTACTCATTAGAGAATGAGGGCACTGAGTGTGACCACCTCGAGTAGTCATAAGGAAGTCTACCTTCTCATCGATAACTGACTTGAAGCTGTAGTGGTGTGTCTGATTCTTTGACCTGAGGTGCATCGATAGTTCACCTTGAGGGTGTTATAGTTTGACTACACCATGACTCGGTCTCCTAGCTATTCAGAATCCTGAGGTGTATGTTGGCTATAGCATGTTCATTGTAGGAATTAGATTGCACCAAGATGGAATCTATCTACCTAGATGGATGAGGAGCAGTCCTATGATGATCATAAGAATCAAGTCCATAAGCCCATGGCCATGGCAGAGAGTGAAATAATAGAAAGAATTTCTATTAAGATTTTCACATCGGATTTGAATCAAATGATTAAATCATATGATAAAAATTAGGGTTTGACGAGTTCACCTTAACCCTAATCTGATCGGAGCTCAAGATAGAAGAACTTAATCACACAAGTAGCTGCATCGAGAGGTTCTTTTTCAGTTTTGATGGATTGCCACCATATACTGCTAGATGTCATTGGTGGATTTTGAGAGCAATTAGAATGATTTAGATGATCGATCATTCCAGTTGTCTGAATAAGAAGAGTTCTGATCCATCGAAAGGAGTTTCGATGATGTTGATGATGGAGATCATGACATATCCCATTACCATATAGAACTGAATCTAGCTAGGTCACACAAACAAAGGTTTGGATCTAGATATCATTAGTTGGACTAACTTAGTTCAATTGATTTAAATTAGATTCAATTAGATTCAAGAGAATCATGCTAGCACATGATTGAGCCTAACATTCTACTTCTATTATCATTTGAAGTTATCTCGACTGAGCCAAATATATTTGTGCTCACTCAGGTATCTTTACCTGATCTGACTAAAGCTTATTCAGGTCAGAAAAGGGTTGTCTTAATTTATGAGATAAATTTGAGACAACACCTGCCATTTTTCATCATCTGCTAATTCTTGTCCTTTAACTTTCGTCAAATGTTGACCTTTGATCCTTGGACATCTGCCCATGTGTCATGCACTTATTGGAGAGCAGATAGGGGCTTGTCTCCTCACTAGAATTTGGAAAGGAGGGGGTGCATGCCTAGGATGGCATTCACCCATGGATAGGGATGCCTGGAGTCCCATATGGATGGAACTTCAGGTTGCTTCTTGGATTCAAACTAGGTGACCCTTACCTATAGACTTTGACCAGTCTAAGCTGCCATCTAAGGATGAATCTGTGGGGCTCTGATTGGATCAGGTGATGTCATCACACCAATTAGATTTAGATCTAATTGCATGAAGCAATGCGATTGGCCAAGATGATGCAGCACTGCATGGCGCAGCAGGGTCTATAAATAAACCCTATCTGCGCCCAACCTGAAGGAAGCCTTTTCCTAGCCATGCCCCAAGGCTGCCCCTCTCCCTCCTCCATGCCATCTTCTAATGCTTTCTCTCCTCTCCATGCCCAAGGGACGTTGGGCATGAGTTTGGTGTGATTCAGGCAATCAAAAGGCGACGAGAAAGTAAGAAGGCAGCCCTGCTACAAGAGACAGCGGCACATCTTCAAAAGAAGTTTTGAAGATCCTTCAAATCAGATCTAGATCTAATTTTTGAAAAAAGAAAAGAGAAGGAGAAGATCTTCAGATCTAGCCTGAGTGGATACCGATAGAGGTCAGACACTTTTGTGGCTAGATCTAGAACCTCAGACAATCAGTAGGATCATCAACGGATAATCAGATTATCCAATATCAAGGTAACACTAATTTAGATTTAATTTAATTTAATTTTCTTATTTATCAGATCATAAAATTAGATCTAAAAAATGTCAGATCTAATTTGGATCTAAGAGAAAATTTTTAAAATATGTCTCTCGATCCAATCAGATTTGAATAAACCTAACCCAGGAAAATCTGATTTTTCCTTTATTTTCTTTCTTATATTTTAATTTTTGATTTAATGACATGCTATGATCATGTAATATGATATTAGATCTAGGGTATTTTTTTATATTAAAAATTTATTTTGATTAATTTTAGTTTTTCACTATCTGATCTTGAAAAGTTTCAAGTCTAGCCCTGAAACCCTAGATCTGGTTCCTTAAGGAGATGGTGATCTAGCGGCTCCAGATGACTAGCTCTTGCTAATAGTCCTTGCCACCATAGAAATATCTTGGATGATCCGATCTGCCTCCTCTCTCATGTGTGCGATGGGCTTTATCAGCTCTTGTCTAGTCTGCTGTGCCTCTGATGTATATCGCTATAGCTATACACCTGCAACACTGACGATCCTTGAAGATAATCTCTTGACCAAAGCATCCTTGTCCAGTCTAAAATTTGGTCTATCACGTGCCTATGGATGGACTGCCTCTATTTCAGTCTCTATCTTTGCTACCCACTCAACTAGCTCCTCAATAGGTATATCTGGTGCTTGTACTATAGGTGGAGCCTTATCTGAATATGAACCACCTATTTAAGCCCCTCGTTAGATCCAACAAATATCCTATCTCTTGAATCCCATACGGTGCAATGAGTGCTCATTGTATATGTTTGTGTGCATCAGGGCTCGGATGGTCTCTCCATCGAGGTCTACCCCATACTCCTGAAATAGTAATATAAGAGCCATGCCATAGGTTAGTGATGTCCTTGATCTCTCTATTGTATCCTGCATCTACCTAATGATAAAAGGAGGTAGACTTAGTGGGATCTCTTGGATAATATGATACATAAGAATGATATCCCTCTCTAAGACAAAGTCAATTTTTTCCATCTTTGGAAAGAAGATCCTGCTAATGATGTGGTGAAGTAGCCTCATCTCTATGCTCAGCTAACTGGCCCTCACCTCTCTGATCCCTCTGACATCAGTGCACTCAAGAATAGATTGCAGTTTGACCTCACACTCCTTGATATCATTTGAAATAGATCCAATAGTCAGCATTTGAAGGGGTGCATCCAAGACTCTTAGAATCCAACTCAATCTGCACACCCTTCACTTCAGAAATAGCACTACCTTCACCCACTTTCACATTTGAGTAGAACTCTCTAACCAAGTAGAGGTAGGTCAAAACATCCAATGAATAGAGGTACTCCCTTCCTAGAATTTGAATTTTCTATCCAATTGAAAATTCCTCGTGCTCCAAGAACTCAAACTCAACCTTCCTACCCGTGCACATCACCCTAGAACTAATGGGTGTCCAAGAGGGGGTTACCCAAGTAGGTGGAGGAGAGGGAGCCACAGAAGGTGGAGGCACTGAAGAAGCTCCCTGTTGCTCATTTCTCAGCTTTGATTGATGCTCATGGATGGGAGAAGGCAATGAAGATGAGCTAGGGCTCGGTGGTGCCATGCGGAGACGTCTTTCATGTTGGGCCTTCCACTTCATGGGAGCCATTCCAACCAAGTCACCAAAAAATCAATGAAAATAGGGAGTGGGTGGTTCGATTTGGGGAGATTCCAAGGAGTCTCGATTCAAAAGAAATACAATATAGCGAATAGGGCAATAGGATGGCTCCGCTTAAAAAATCTCATCCCGACACAGGGGTCGACTTGTCTCAGACATGAGTCGACTCCAACTGAGGGGTCGACCTCTTATAGAACTGTTTTAATTTTCTACTCAAAACTTGAATCAACTCCTTTATTTTGAAAGTTGACTCCTTGATATAGAAACAATTCAAAGTAGTTTCAAATCAAGAAAATTTGATCAAATTAAAGGAAAATTGATATTCAATTAAATTAAGAATCAATAGAGATATTTAAATCAAATTGGAGGATCAAAAATAGGTCAATTGGAGGTTTGATAAATAATCAAATCAAGGGTATCAAGAAATAGAATCTAGATAATAGCTCTATGAGTTTTGGTTCAACTAAGAAATTTTAAATTCTTAGGGATAAACTTAATATGCAATGCAAATCATCACATCAAGCACTTGATCTCTTATGACTAGTGTATCTTATCTTCAAGTACTTAGATCATGCATTTTTTAGGAGAATTTTTAATAATTAAGCATTTTATAGGAAAATATCAAAACTTAGTTCAATTTGAAATTTTACAATCAAAAAGATCTTTCATAATCATGCTTATTTTAATTTAGGTATTCAAGGAATGAAGTGATAAGAGAAAGCTACAAGCTTATGCTGAATTTGAAAAGAATTTAAGCTCACATCTATTTAAGTATCATGCATAGAAGAGAGCAAATTAATTTTTGAATTTTATATGAGGTCCATATGTTTCACATTCAAATCAAGAAACATACTTAATGTAAGTACTAATAAATCATCAAAATCAACTAATTAATTAGAATATATTCAACAAATAATGATGGTATGATATGCAAAAAGTTTAGATTTTACCGAGCATCATCACCTATCCAATTTCATTTTCAAAGCATCCATCCAAAAGAATTTTTCTATTTTCATTTCATTGGATCCTTGGTATATTTATAAAATTATTTTCTAAGCTTTAGTACCTGAGCCATTTTAGGTTCATTGAGGTTAGAGTATATAGTTTCTTTTGGAACCCAAATTTATTTAACCAAATTATGATCAATTTTTTTAATATTGCATGTAGAATTTTTATGGTCTTCTTTGTTGCATTTAAAATATGTAATTGAATGATTTTCAAATGAAGCTTTGTTAAACATCTTTTTGACAAATTTTTATATTCTCAATGAATTATAACTAATTCCTGCTTTATCAAAAATAGTTTTTAAATTTTTTAAAATTGTTTGAAGCTTTTAAAATTCAATTATAAATTTTTCAAGCATGGGCTTCAAGTTTTCAATTTTTTTCTCAATTTTACATTTTTTCTAAAAAGATTTCTTTTCTATCAAAAATTTTTCTTTTTCTTCTACATAAAATTTTGATTTTTCAAGTTTCTTTCTTAGCTTAATATTTTCTTCAAATAAAGATTTTTTTAGATTTGAAAAATATTTTTTTTATGTTTAGCCAAAGTATTCTTTTCTCTTAAAAGATCTTCTTTTTTATCAATATTTTATTTTTTCTTCAGCCATAAGTCGGTTAGACCTTTTAAGTTCTTTGTTTTTTAGTCTTAACTTTTTGAATTCATCCATTAAGTCATTATAGGCTTCAAACAACTAATCAAATATAAATTAGAAAGAGTATTCCAAATTTACCTCATCATTAATGACTATGAGGCAAATATTTGCCACTTTTTCTTCCTCGTCTGAGCTTGAAATGTCATTATCTCCCTAAATTCCTAGCATTGCTCTTTTCTTAGTCATTTTGGGATGCTTCTTAAGTAAGAAACAATTTGGTTTGTAGTATCCTTTCTTGTTGCAATTATAGCATGTGATATTCTTCTTTTTTTATCCTTCTTCATTTTTTTTCTTCATACTTCTCTCCATGAGGAACTTCTTGTAAAAAGTGCCATGTCCTCATCATCTTTAGTCTCTTCTTTATCTTCTTCTTCCACCGACTCATTATTTTCTTCATAGTGTGTAATAGATTTGAAGGTGATGGTCTCACTATAAGAATCCAAACTATTAGCGATGGCTAACTACCATCACTAATAGTTCTTTCACCATCGCTAATTGCCTCGTCGTTGCTAATCCCATCGTAAAAATAAATCTAAAAAATCCTAATCACTAAATACCATTATTAGTAATGGAAAACTTAGCTATAATAATAAGGCTATTAGTGATGGCTTTAGCATTGAAATTATTTCATTACTAATTATTTTTTTAATTTTTAAATTAATTTTTTTAAAAATATTAGCAATGGTATTTTCATGGCTAATATCGTTACTAATAATTATTAGCGACCAAAAATACCATCACTAATATCATCTTTAATTTTTTAAAATTTTTAAATAAAATAAAATTTTATTTTAAGAAATATTAGTGATGGCATATAGTCACTAATGTCGATGCTAATATCGATGCTAATAGTTAATTTTATTTTTTAAAAAATTAATAATAATATTTTTTAAAATTTATTTTAATTAATCATAATGAATTATGATTTTTAATATTTATTATAATTAAAATATAAAGATAATATGATAATCAAAAATTAAAAATTAATTATGTTATATTAAAATATAAATTATATATATTTTTACAAGCAGTATCAAAAGATATAATATATTAAAAAATCAAATTCGATCCTCATCGTCGTCCATCTTCTCCTCCTCCTGCTCCTGTTCAGTAGCTGATGGATGAGAGCCAGATGTCCCAGCATCTTATAACAAAAAAATAAAATAATATTAGTAAGTTTCGATATGGAGGCTCATCTTTCGATATACTCCTTCGATTTTTGAATAGATTATTCTTACATATTTTATTCGATGATATAGAGCTATAGACACCCCTGGTCCATCGATTGAATGGTTAGATTGAATTTTTAGCCCTTACATCTCCTTTTCAAACTCAAACCTAAATATATGAAGCTTTTAAATATGAAAACTTAAAATAAGTAAAAGTGTTTGATAATTTAATTACCCGATATGATGATTGGAATGATGAGCCTAACTGATCGTGTGGCTATAGATCTCGAAGAAACTCCATGACCGTATCGCAAATGGCATCCAAGATGCTCTAAGGTCGTTGGCTCAAAATCCTCTACACGACCTCCTCCATGTGTGCATCACTTCAGATTTGAGAAAGTTATCAAGATGATAGAGGATCAAAGCTGTGGCCAAATTTTATGACTCAACTCCTACTCACCCCTTGGTGGTGCTGATGTGAGCTCAGAAGTGGCACTCCCAAGTCTTAAAAGTATGAAAAGATAGGTCATGAAAAGATGAGAGCGAGTCGAAAGAGAAATCAGCTCTCCTAGCAAAGTTTAGAAACTAGGTCGGCTCATCTTGAGACTAGATTGGCTAGGTCTTAGAGAAAAATTCAGATAGAAGAAAGCATTTTTGGGCTGTTGGCATGGTACACAATTAAGTCGGCTTAGTTTGGGACTGAGCCGACTCAGTCGTAGATTAGTCAGCTTAGTCTGAAACTGGATCGACTTAATTTTCATCGGTTATTATTTTATGTACATGAATTCTTTAGATTTAAAAAGTTTTTCTATAAGCTTAGGCTTGACCCTTTATAAAGTATATATACTAAAAATAGATCAAGATTGTAATGAATAAAAGCTCTTTTCTTTCAGAAATCTCTTCTTCTCTATTTCTTGAATTATTTGATCATGTTTTCACAAAAATCTTTGAAAAGTTCTTTCTTATTGCTTAGCTAATCACCGACAGCCATGTCGATCCATATGGAAAGAGCATGTATTCTCGATAATTGGTATCAGAGTGGTGTTGCATGGAAGGAAGAAAGACACCTAAGGTTTACTACATCCAAGATCTATTGCACCAGATTTTATCCCAAAATTTTTAGTTTGCTTCATGGTTGTCTCTAGATTGAGATGGAGATTATTTACACAGAGGAACAGTGATATAGAAGTTTGGAAAAAAAATCTAGGGCTAGTTAGATCTTCTTTGAAGGATAGTTTTGCTGGTGTGTGTGATCATGAAGGGTGTTAGGGATTTGTTCTTGACTTGTTTGAAGTCATGGGATCAAGTGAATTCATGATGGATTTTGAGAAGTTCGATGGCAAGAAAAACTTTATCTTATGGCAGCAAAGAGTAAAGGATTTGTTGGTTTAGCAGAGGATCTACAAGGTCTTGACAAAAGAAAGATCGAAAAAGATCAGTGCTGAGGATTGAAAAGAGTTAGAGAAAATTACTTTTAGCACAATCCAGATGTGCTTGATCGATCAGATTTTGCTCGAGATTTGCATAAAAACTATGGCAAAGGGGCTCTGGGAGAGACTGAAGAACACATACATAGGAAAGAACATAACGAATAAGCTATGGTTGAAGAAACAGATGTATAGTTTGAGGATGCCTGAAGGCAGAGATCTTGTTGCATATATCCAAAGGTTCAATCAGGTGTGTTTGAGGTGATGAGTTTGGATGTGAAGATCGACGAGGAGGATCGGGCATTGCTGCTATTATGTTCTCTCCCAGGTTCGTATGATGGTCTCATAACAATTTTAGTTTATGAAAAGAAGATCCTAAACTATGAAGAGGTTGTTGGTGTGCTCACATCAAATAAGCAAAGAAAAAAGATCTACAAGGGAGACCCTCGATCTGAGATCTTGGCTGTGAATGAAAGATAGGGAAGATCAAAGAAGAAGATAAGAGGAAAATCTAAGGGTAGGTCAAAGTCTCACAATCAGAGAAAGAAGATATTAAAATATTATAAATGTCATTAGTCTGAACACGTGAGAAGAGATTGTCCCCTTTTGAGATCAGAAAAAGAAAAGGCCAATAAGGGAGATGATACAGCTTCTGTGAGTAGTGGAGAAGATCTGCTAGTTATATCAGATGGATCCACAGAGTATGATACTATATGGATATTGGATTCAGCATGCTCGCACTACTATACTTCTTATCGAAAGTGGTTTGCTACGTACCAAAAGACTGATGGTAGAAGTGTCAGTCTTGGAGATGATCATCCATGCAAAGTAGCTAGAATTGGCTCTATCAGAGTGAGGATGTACGATAGAATCATTCATACATTATTAAATATCAGGCATGTACCAAAGTTGAAAAAGAATTTGAATTTTTTAGGCTACTTGGAGGAGTAGGATTATGCTTTTAGTAGCCAGGCTGGGAGTGGATGTCTAAAAATTTCTAAGGGAGCTTTGGTGGTGATGAGAGGTAGAAGACCGAGCAACAATCTTTACAGAATAAAAGACTCAATGGTAAATGATAGTACAAAGGTGCTAGCAGCAGCATAGGAAGAGCAGATTTTATATCAGCTGTGGCACTATCGAATGGATCATATGAGTGACCATGGGCTCACTGAACTAAGCAGAAGAGGTATGATCCCATCCCTAAAGGAGGGCATAAATCTTTGTGAGCCATGCATCTTTGACAAACAGCATAGGATGAAGTTTGCCAGAAGTACCAAGCGTAGCGAGGGAGTGCTGGATTTAGGGCACTCGGATGTCTGGGGACTAGCTCCTATATCAGCTAGAGATGGGATAATATACTTTATCACTTTCATTGATGATTTCTTAAGAAAGATGTGGGTTTATTTGATCAGAGAAAAATCAGAGGTGTTTGCCCGATTCAGAGCTTGGAGAGCTAAAGTAGAGAAGGAGTCAGAAAGACAGATGAAGTATCTAAGGTCGGACAATGGAGGGGAGTATACTAGCATAGAGTTTAGGAGGTACTGTGAGAAAAATGGCATCAAACACCATTACACGGTGAAGATGACTCCCCAGTAGAATGCTATCGTGGAGAGAATGAATCAGACATTGATCGAAAAGGCATAGAGTTTGAGGCTACAAACATCACTCCCAAAGTTCTTTTGGGGTGATGCTCTATTTTTTTCTTATTTTCTTATGAACAGGTCCCATCATCATAAGCTGAATGGAGGCATTCCAAAGGAGATTTGGAGTGGGAAGAAGGTGGAGCTTGGCCACTTAAAAGTCTTCAGTTGCATAGCCTATGCACATGTGGAGGCAATCGAGAGGAGCAAATTGGATCCAAAATCTCAAAAGATAACATTCATAGGGTATCCACAAGAAGTCAAAGAATATCTACTATGGGACTCTCAGGCACAGAAGTCAGTGATCAGTAGGGACGTTATCTTTGATGAGAAGAGCAACTTGAGAAGGTCTGGGATAGATGAAACTGAAGAAACAAAGGTGAACAGCAATGGCCAGTCAGAGAATGATGACATGCAAGTTACATCCACTTACAGAAGTGTTCCTGTTGAGGTGGAGCTGGGCAGAAAAGTATTGTCTCAGATTGAAAATCAGCATGGAGGGTTGGCAGTTTAGATAGATGTGTAGGAGCAGCCATAAACATCAAGCAGAGATGTGCTAGTGAGAGTGGCTTTGCATAAGTCCCAACATACTATTAGGAGACCGATTAGATATGGCATTGATGAGGTTATCTTCTATGCACTCATCACTACTAATGGAGATCCAGAGAATTATGCAGAAGCCATGGAAAGTGAATGTTCACAAAGAAAGAGGCACCTTCAGAATAAGGTGAAGTCAGATTCAAAGCAAGGCTGGTAGCAAAGGGATACTCACAAAGAAAAGGGATTGACTACATAAAACTTTTTTCTCCTATGGTGCGTCATACATCTATTCGAGTTTTGCTGTCTCTGGTGGCACAGCATAACATGGAATTGAAATAGATAGACGTGAAGATGGCCTTCCTTCATGGGACTTTGGAGGAAAGAATCTACATGAAATAGCTAGATGGTTTCATGGAGATGGGATAGGAAGAAAAGGTGTGTTTACTCAGGAAGTCTTTGTACAGCTTGAAATAATCTCCTCGTTAGTAGTATCGAAGGTTTGATAGCTTTGTCTTTAGCCTGGGTTTCAGCAGATGTGAATATGATTATTGTATCTATGTCAAGGATGTAGATGAGGAGGATGCCCTATACCTATTATTGTATATAGATGATATGCTCATAGCCAGTAAAAGCATGGATGCTATGAAAAGATTGAAAAGGACATTATCATCTGAGTTTGAGATGAAGAATTTGGGTCCAGCTGAGAAAATTCTTAGAATGGAGATTTGCAGAGATAGGTGTAAAAAAGTGTTTCATTTGTCATAAGAAAAGTATGTCCAGAAGGTTCTGAAGAGATTTGAGATGGAGAAGGCCAAACCTGTAGAGACGCCATTGCTGAGCCATATGTCTTTCTCCAAGTTACAGAGCCCCTGGTTAGAAGAGGAGAGAGAGTATATGGAACGAGTTCCATATGCAAATGCTGTAGGTAGTGTGATGTATACTATGGTGTGCTGTAGATCAGATATAGCACATGCTGTGAGCACGGTTAGTAGATACATGGCTAAACTTGGGAAGGAATACTAGAAAGCATTAAAATGGATATTGAGATATCTGCATAGAACAAGGAAATATGGTTTGGTGTTTGGTGGGCAGTCGAGAGGATTTGGAGAATAATCTATGAAGATGTATGAAGGTTCGGGTCCTTTGAAAGGATTTGTTGATGCAAATTATGCTGGTAATCTTGATACAAGGAGGTCTACTACTGGATACCTCTTCTACGTATATGGTGGACCGATGTCTTGGAGATCAACCCTTCAGTCAATCACGGTCTTGTCTACCATAGAGGCTGAGTACAGGATAACAGAGGCTGCAAAAAAAGCTCTTTGGCTTAGGAGGTTGATTGATGAGTTGCGGATGGAGTAGAGCAAGGTTACACTGTTCAGTGATAGTCAGAGTGCTCTGTTGTTGGCACAGAACTTAGTCTATCATGCATGCACAAAGCATATAGACGTGAGGTACTACAGGATCAGAGAGCTGATGGAGGAAGGTGAAGTGGAACTGATGAAGATTCATACCAAAGAGAATCAATCTGATGCACTTACGAAGGTATACCCCAGAGATAGCTTTCAAAGATGTGTGGCATGGATGGATCTGTTGAGAAAAGATGAGTTTACAAGGACTTGAAAGTACCAAGATGGAGAATGTGAGCTCAGAAGTGGCATTCCCATGTCTTGAAAACATGAGAAGACAGGTCATGGAAAGATGGGAGCGAGTCGAAAGAAAAATCAGCTCTCCTAGTAAAGTTCAGAAATTAAGCCGGCTCACCCTAAGACTGAGCCAGCTAAGTTGAAAACTGGGCTGGCTCAATCCAGGATAGGATCGACTAGGTCTCAAAAGAAAATTCAGATAGAAAGCAGTATTTTTGGACTATTGACATGGTATACAACTGAGTCTGCTCAGTCTTGTACTTGCCAACCCAGTCGTAGGTTAGCTGGCTCAGTCTGAAATTGGGCCGACTCAGTTTTTATGAGTTATTATTTTGTGTACGTGGATTGTTTGAATTTGAAAAGTTTTTCTATGAGCTTGGGCTTGATCCTTTATAAAGTATATACTGAAAATTGGTCAAGATTGTAATGAGGCTGAAATATACTGAATAAAAGCTCTTTTCTTCTGAAAATCTCTTCTTCTCTTCTTCTCTATTTCTTGAATTATTTGATCATGCTTCCACAGAAATCTTTGAGAAGTACTTTCTTGTTGCTTGGTTAATCACCGATGACCATGCCGATCCATATGAGAAGAGCGCGTATTCTCGATAGCTGAGCCATCCCTCATGGTCAACGGGGGCTGAGAAGATAGGTCATTACCATACTTCTTAGCAACATATGCTGCATAACACATATGCATAGTTCAGAAATATATTAGTTCTAATATAAAAATTAGATCATGTAATAACTTAATTAGTAAATAAAGTTTTAAGTTCTTACTATGATCTATCATAATATAGAATCTAAATAGTCACCAATACTCTTAGATTGGTGTGTGGCCTGCCACAACTACAACTGCTTAGGTGGATGACCCAACTACCATATCTATAATAAGTAAATAATAAAATTAAATTAATTAAAAAATACATATAAGAGTTTTTATGGTTCTAGTGAAGAGTTTTGGCATTAATTTCTTATCAGTCTATCGACCACAACATGTGTGACAACCGAGCTGCCCGTGTGCCTAATTGAATTGTTAGCAAGTGCGGTGGTTTCGTAAATATAGTTTCAAAAATTTTTCCATAAATCATGTTTATGTATGCTATGGAAATAAAATAAATTAAAATATTTTAATTTAAAATATATAATAGATTAGATCTAAAAACCATGCTAAGGATCTTGATACGAACATGCTCCAAAAATCTAAAATCAAAACAAGAAACAAGAAGGTGAAGGGAGATCCAATCTTCGTACCTGATTGTTTTGGATCCTGTAGATGTTCAGGGTTCCAGTCGTAGCCACGCAAGTGCCCAGCCTCTGCTAGTATCCACATAAAGATGATCTTGATCGAAGCTCAGAGGCCATCAGTGTGCTAGCATCTTGCAGGCCTCGCTCCTCAGACTTGGATTTGGACTTCTTCTAGATCTCAAGTATAGGGCTATTGAGATCTGAAATGGATGCCAAGATGAGAAAGAAGAACCCTTCTTCTTCCTCTTCCTTTCTTTCTAATCTGTCTTTTACTCTCTTTTTTAGATCTAATGTAAAATATGGCATGGAGATGATTGGAAGGAAGAAGGAGGGCGTAGGATGGATGGGAGGTGCCGGCAAGAAAGAAAGCCATTCTCTTAGCTCATGCATGCATGCCCACACATTTTTTTCAGTTTTTTGTTGCACAAAAACCTCTTCCCCATGTCCTAATTGGATAAGGCTTGATCCATAATCAGATTAGGATCAAACCCTATCAAAAAAGAGTCCTAGAGAGGAGGGGTGCCAACTATTGGTGCCCCCTCTCCTTTCACGCATGCAAGGCCAAAGGGGGTGCACCTCCACATGCTCCCTTCCACCTTTTCATGTGAAATAAGAGAGAGAAATTCTAGGATAAGATAGTTGGCTTCCTGGTTCAATCATATTTCAAATTGGATTCAATTTGAATCCAATTCGAGCTTCATTCGAATCAAATTCAGAAACATTATCAACCCTACTTCGAATCAAGCCTAATTAAATTAAATTTAATTAAATTAATTAGGTCTTGATCCATAATTTAATTAGGTCCAATTAAATTATAATACTAGTAATTAAGTCTCTCTACTAATAATTAGCAGTTACTAAATCTATGATATTTACAAATTAACAGTTTTCAAGTTTAAACTATCAATCTAATTGATAATTTAAATTGAATCCAAGCCAGTGATCGGGTCAAGCTCCTTTTATGTGTGACCCTTCAGGTTCTATTATATCTGATAGTAAGACATGTCATGATTTTCATTATAATATCATCAAAACTTTTTTGATGGGTTGGAACGATTCCAACTCATCCCAACAAGGATCGTTGATCCAAAAATGATCCTAATGAGTTCTCACAATCCACCAATGATGTCTAGCAGCATATAGTGGCAATCCAGTAGAATAGAAGAATGAATCCGTAGGTGCAGTTACTGTGTGATACAGTCTCTCTATCATGAGTCCTGATTTGATGGAGGTCATGGAGAATTCATCAAACCCTATCATCAATTATATGCCAAATTGGCTCGACTCAAGTTTATTCGTGAATTCTGTGAAAACTCTTTTCCAGTATTCACCCTTGCTCTAGCCAGAGACTTCCTAAACTCAATCTCATGAATCGCATAGGACTGCTCCTTTTCTACTAAGATTGATGGATTCTATCTAGGTGTATCCTACTCAAACAATAAACCTGAACCCACTATAGTCAACATACACAAGAAAGACTCGAATGGCTAGGGACCAAGAGAACGTACAGTCAAACTAAGTAGTCTTGCTGCTAATAGCCAACACACCGTAGGTCATAGGATCAGTCACACCACTATAGCATTGAGAAAATCATTAACAGATGAGTAGACATCCATGTGGTTTCTCGTGTTGATCACGCTTCGCGCAAGTTGTTCTCTAACAACTATCTGTACTCTCACCCCAGTGTTCCCACATTGCAGACTTAAGACTCATCTACCTAGAAGGAAGATGATCTGTGTACTGATCTAACTGAATCGATCACTATCCTCCATGATGATCCTTCAATCAGAAGCATTTAGAAATTAACCATTAATAATATATATATTAAATTCTCAATACTTTAAGAATATATAAAATCATTTTTGTTAATTTTTAGGACAACTCTTGGACACATACAACATGAATGATAATAAAAACTACCCGTCAAGTATAAAAATATATCCTAGAGGAAGGTATGTGTTAGCCAAGATTGGCTTTTAGGACATACATCTAACAATCTTTCACTTGCACTAAAGCCAATTTGCCATATACCTAAACCCCAACTACTCAAGACAGGCTTCGATCTTTGGCTGACTAAATAAGTTGGGTCTACCACATCTTATGTGGAGTCTATTCTCTACACCTCTATATATTTCTACTCAAGGCAATCGCATATACTGCTGCTCTATGTGCTTGAATTTCTAGTGAGATCTTGGCTCCTTAGCAAGAGCTATGAGCCATTATCTTTGCAAGTCAATATCATGGCATCTGATGGCACGATATCTAATTCCATAACTAATATAAGAACCAGAATGCATCCTTCACATCTATAGCATAGTCAGCTTCCATTTATCAGTTGCTTGGAACCCTTCCAACATACCGAACCAACATTTCTCAAGAACATACTTTGATGTGGATATCCTACCATCAATATCAGTGTATCCTCCCACTCTTAGCTCTATCCCTTCTCCAAAGATCAAGAATAAATCCTTAGTGCTTCTCAAGTACTTAAGAATATTTTCACAATAATCTAATGCTCTTGGTCTAGATTCAACTAAAACCTACTTATAACTCTTCACAGCAAGAGATATATCAAGTCGAGTACATAGCATGGCATACACCTATGCCTAAGAGGGTAGCAGACCCCTCTTACAGGTTTCTATGTTGGACTCTTTCAGCACCTCTTCTATGTACTTTTCTATAAAAATCTTAGCATCTTTTTAGATCTATCTCTATAGACTTTTATTTCTAGAATATAGGATGCTTATCCTAGATCTTTCAAGAAAATTCTATATACAACCATATTTTAACCAATGTCAGCATGGGATACTCCTATTGACCTTCATGTAAACTCATGATTTCTCCTTATTTTTGATGAAATCAAATAATTTGATCAAATCATTAAAACGAGTATTCCAACTCTAAGATAGTTGCTTAAATCCATGTATAGATCTTTATAGTGTAATCTCTATCACTCAAAGTGAAATCCAAAGGTCACTCTATATAGATATCTTTCCAAGATATTCATTCAAAAGGGCTATCTACACATTCGTTACTCAGAGTCGATGTCCAACATCATCTCATTATAGATTTTGGGATCATCTCTATATTCCCTATCTCCCATGAGAAAAACTTTCTTTGGATCCTCTGTAAGAATACCAAGTATCTTTCAAAAAGATGAAAGATCTTACTAGATCGATGAGATGGAGGAGGTAGTACATGTACTAGCTTATCATAAATAGTTTCTATAGGTCTTATGACTCGTTACTCTTTAGAGACCATCACTTCGAGCTTATTCTCCCACTGTCTCTATTATGGATAAACTATTTTCAGGAAGACAATATGATAACTCACAACTAGATTGTGATATATTTGGAAGAGAAAGCAATATTCCTAACTCTTTAGGATACCCTATGAAACGAGCTCTAGTAGATCTATTCTCTAACTTGTTCTCCATACCATATCTCACACAGAATGGTGGGAATAGGTTTAGAGGGAACCTTATTCAAAAAGTAAATTTCAAAAAATAAAGCTTGTCGCTAAAGAAACAAAGGTTAAAATAGTGAAGTTCATAATGGACTGGACCATATCTCATGTAGTGCCATTCCTCCTCTCATATACCCTATTGAGTTGAGGTGTATAAGGAGGGTTCCATTATGAAACTATGCCATTTCCTTGTAAAAATCGAGAAATTTTTTATTTGGTATTGCCTCCTCGATTTGATCGAAGTACCTTTAGAATTTTTCAGTTTACTTCTCTACTTCACATTTGAATTCTTTGAATCTTTCAAGATTTCATATTTGTATCTTATACACATACCATATCATGACTAATCAAGGGTAAAGGCGATGAGGTAGAGATAACCTTTCTTTTCTAGCTCATCAAATTGGCCATGCACATCAATTATGTACTAGGGTAAGTATCTAAGTGGTCCTATTCCCTTGTCTGATAAAGGGCAGCTTGATCATTTATCTTCAAAGAGATGATTTACAGACTAGATATGACTCAACAATCAATGAGTCTAAAAGTCCATGTTTCTCTAGTCAGTAAATCATTTCTTCTCCTATATGACCTAGCCTAAGACACCATCTATATACTTACTTCAAGTGCATCTGATCTCTAGATCTCTTAAATCCAATGGCATTCACTATTTGCTCAAATAAGTAAAAGATGCATCACTATGCAACTAATAGAGACTATCTCTAAGAACTAAATCCAAATGGTAGTCATAGAGATTAACTGTCCACGGCCACAGTGCAACTCTTGCACCATTGCCGACTCAAATGGTTACTTCATATTTCTTGAGCCCTCTTCCTTCTCTTAGACCATTTACTAAAGTGTATAAACAAGCACTAGAGTCTAATACTCAATTGGAAGAAGAGAAAACTGCAAGATCAGTTTTAAGCAATTTCAACATGCCTTCCAAAGATGTGTCCTTATTTCTTTAGACTTTTCAGGTATGTACCTCTGAACTTTTCAAGGTCCCTTAGTTATCAACATATTGACCAATTCAGATAAGGTGCTATAATGATTATTCATATGATAGTTTCATAAACTATCTATACAAATTAGGAAGGTATTGTAGGATCAAATCCACTAGTAATTTCTTATGCATAGTTATATCGAGCTTCTCAAGCTCTTCAATGTCCTTTGACCATTATCAACCAGTGATCATGGACAAAATGTCCATCATGCATCTCATGCACTATGTGACTCTGATCATCTCACAACTATTGCAAATGAGTCAGCATGTCATTGGCATTCTATATTTTTTTATACACACATCGGAATTCATCAACTATAGACTCTAATTTATAGCAACTAACTTCATTGTCATTGTACAACCAATTATCAAGGATAGCTCATTGACTATGGATTGGATAGGTTGATGATATAGGGATAACTTGGTCAAGAACATAGCTTAATTTTCTAATAACTAAGAATAATTCTTAGGTTTCTGAGCCAGAATATGTAATTGATTTTGGTTAAGTAGTTGATATCTATGATTTGAGCTAGAGGACTGGAAGCTAAGAAAATAAATTACAGAGAGTAAATATTTTAATTAGATAATTGTACTTATAAATATTTGTTCTAGGGACTTTAAAAATAAATAAAGACTCTCACTATTTTCTTGAGTCTCTCACACTCCTCGGATGGAGAAATGAAAATTCTAATGCAACAATTGGGCTTCTAGTGGATGCTGCGGTCCCATAGATGCCGTACACCTCATCTAATAGTTATTGGTAACGAACACCAATGCATAGACAACTCTTTGTCCAGATGCTTGTCTAAGCATATTGCAGCTAGCGACTTGGTCCCAAAGTTATGTAGGCTCACCTAATAGTTATAGACCACACTCCTTAGTTAAGTCCAACCTACCATTCACCAGAGAGTGCAAAGCCATGATTGGGTTCCTCATCTAATAGTTATTGAGCCTAACCCCATCTTTACCTCGGGGTATCTAATGCCAATAAAATGATTGTACCTTCTCGATGCAACTGAACCACTGTGACCAGCTGAGAACGATCAATGCCAGTAAGGCACCTACATCTCTACAATTGTGGAAGACCTCTAGACTAAATATTTGATGAGGAGATTTAGGTTCAGGTCTCTTCTAAGTCGCACATCTGATATCTGACTGACTAGGTTCAGGTCAACACAATCTCATATCTGACTAACCTAATCTACATGGGTGAACATGAATGACCAAGCAACCTTATTCAATATATAATCGATCAAATTAGCTAGGTAAGTAAGATCAGTAGAAGGATATCCTATACTTGCTCAAACTTATCTTAGACACCAACTAGTCAATCAGTACTGAATAGGTCAACCTAGTTACTCAGGCTCAGGCCACTGAGCCAAATTTGGTCTTGATTTAATTAATTCACATCACATGTGAATCAATTTGACCAACTATAACTAAACTCAATTTTGAGCCCCTTTGACCTAATCCCAACAAACTTTTGATTAGGTTCGATCAACCGGTCAAAATTGAAAAAGGGTACTAACTTAATCTAATCAAGACCCTAATTATAGTTAAGTTACTAGACCTAATTTGTTCAACCCATACCCTAAAACCCCATGTTTTATGCACTGAAATTAGATCTTAAATTCATAATTTTAGATCTTTAGTTTCAAATCTTAACCTTCAATTAAGTGCATTATGACATGGATTTAGTTTAGATGTCAAAATAATTTTTAATCTAAACTAATTTTGATTGAATCACATTCAATTTCAGTGTCAATAGACTCGAGTCGACTGGTCCTAGAACTCAAGTCAGCTTGCTTGTGACTATCATAAACTATGGGCTTAAGTCTACTGGATTAAGTCAACTCATATACAAATGAATCGACCCACCAAGATCTCGAGTTGACTCCAAGAAGGACAAGTCAGCTCACATGGAACTCAAGTTGGCTTGAACTAAATTTGAGTCAACTGAGTAGTCTCGTCAGCCATAATTTCGGGGTTTCATGCAATCAGATCCTAGGATTTCAAATCTAGGATTTTGCAGAAATTAAATTTCAGATCATGTGTCATCAAAATATATATCACATATATAGTTTAATGATTTAAAATTAATCAAAAATACATATCTAATATATGCATTAAAAAAAACATAGATCTAAAACATGTACACATACACCTAGTATCTTCCATTCACTGTTCTTCTTCATGAGAGATCATCACAAGCGACACCCCTACACATCACAAGAGAACCCCATTGAATGGGCAAGTGAGGGGCTTTAATCCCTACTTCCTCCTATGATCGGATGGCTATGGTGAAGCACCCAATCCAAGTACTAGGTAAACTAGAAATTTAATCTAACATATCAAATATATAATCTATAAAATTTCATATTAGATTATCTTTCACATATCAGATATATGGAAAATAAATTAGATCATATAAACATTAATTCAGATCTAAGCATCATGAATATATTAAAATTCAATCACAAAAACTAATTTTTAGATCTAAACATGCGATCACATATCATATACATATGAATGAAATTTAGATCCTAGGAACTAGTTTCATACTTGAACTTGATTCTGCAATAATATTAGATCCAAATGAAACCCTACTTAACATCTTTAGATCTGAAACTAATTTCAGATCTGAAGAGATCATAATTTATTTTAGATCTGAAATAATTTTAAATCTAAAATAATCTTGTAATCACATTACAACATGCAGAAATTTTCAAATCTAACATTCATTAATGTTCTACACTGTTTTAAGCAATGGTTTGTCAAAATAATGTCTAGCAATTAACTAATCTTTGAATCTAATTTTTATAAATCAGATTTCAGATCTAATTAGATCATATTCATATCAGAGAACCTCGCTTTGATACCACTGTTAGCAAGTGTGGTGGTTTCGTACGTGTCTAGGTTCCAGTCGTAGCTGCACAAGTACCTTGCCTCTGCTAATATCCATATAAAGAAGATCCCAATCAAAGCTCGGAGGCCATCAGTGTGTTAGCATCTAGCAGGCGTCACTCCTTAGACTTGGATTTGGACTTCTTCTTCTAGATCTCAAATACAAGGCTGCAATGCGAACCCTTCATGCTGATCTGATGAGATCTAAAATAGATGCTAAGATGAGGAAGAAGAACCCTTCTTCTTCCTCTTCCTTTCTCTCTAATCTCTCTTTTAAATCCTAAAACATGGCATGGAGATGATGGGAAGGAAAAAGGAGGGCGTGGATGAGATGGGAGGTAGCGACATGGAAGAAAACCATTCTCTTAACTCATGCGCGCATGCCCACACATTTTCTTCAAATTTTTGTTAGACAAAAATCTCTTCCCCATGTCCTAATCAGATAAGGATTGATCTCTAATTAGATTAGGATCAAACCCTATCAAAAAAGAGTTCTAGAGAGGAGGGGCACCAACTATTGGTGCCCCCTCTCCTTTCATGCATGCAAGGCCAAAGGGGGTGCATCTCCATGCACTTCCTTCCTCTTTTCCATGTGAAATAAAAGAGAGAAACCCTGGGATAAGGTAGTTGACTTCCTGGTTCAATTATATTTCAAATTGGGTTTAATTTGAATCCAAATCAAGCCCAGTTTGAATTAAATATGAAAAGACTGTTCGCCCTGATCCAATCAAGATTGCAATCCAAGTATAACTTAGATAATTAAATCCAATTAACCTTAAATTAAGTCTAGCCTAATTAAATTAAATTTGATTTAAATTTGTTGGAGATAAATTCATACCTACTGAAGTTTGGCTAAGATTCTGACTAAATCAATTCCGTCTGGTTGTGGTTATAGAAACAGAACCTCAATCCATAGGAATATTCAAGCTCTGAATCATTTTGGAATGGCCAACCTCCGACACTGTAGCCAAAGAATCTGATTGACTAAAAGGATCGATTTTGAATTCGACAAGATGTTGCAAATTTCTTCTCTAGGCAAGCTTGAACAGTCAATATCGCCCCAGAGAACCAGCCAGGTCCCCAGCACCTGTGCATCCCATTCGGCCAATCTTCCTCCAACAGCCGAATTCTTCCAACAGGCGAACTCCTTCCAGACTCCAATAGGCAAATTTCTTTCAAATTTCTCCAACAGGTAAACTCCTCTAGCAGTCGAACTCCTTCCAAACTCCAACAAGTGAACTCCTTCCGAATTTTTCCAATAAATGAACTCCTCTAGCAGTCAAACTCCTTCTGGACTCCAACAGGCGAACTTCTTCTGGATTCTCCTAATAGGCGAACTCCATCCGGATTTCCCCAATAGACGAACTCCTTTCGAACTCCAATAGTCGAACTCCTTATGAACTCTCCCAATAGGTGAACTTCTTTCGGACTCCAACAGACGAACTCCTTCCGGATTCCTCTAATAGGTGAACTCTTCTAGTAGCCAAACTTCTTTCGGACCCCAACAGGTGAACTTCCTTCGAATTTTTCCAATAGACAAACTTCTTCCAGACTCCAACAGCCAAATTCCTTCCAGACTCTCCCAACAGGTGAATTCCTCTCAAATTCCTCCAACAAGTGAACTCCTTTCGAATTCTCCTTAGTAGTTGGGTTCCTTCACCAAGCAAATTCTTCCTCAGATTTCTCCTTCAGAAGAGCTGCACGTAGATCTCTCTAGCAGATCTGCTTTCTGATTTTAGAAGAGTTTTCTCTCCTACATAAATCCAGCCTCAGACACGGCATGAACCGACCAACATCTAGACTACCTTAAAGGAGTCTGAACTCCTCTAGAATTGATATAGCTCAAAGGTCATCACCAACCAATGCCTACTCCTCCGAACTTTGACTATCAAATCTCAAACGGACTAGCACCTCACGACAACAGATACTATCCTCCATAACAAACTCCACATGGCCCCAAGCGGCCCACTATCCGATAGTTACGACTGTCACTATCAGTTTGTTATAGGCTTCGTCTATAAAAGGGATCCTCTAGATACATTTTCTTCAGGCTCTCTTCTTCTTCTCAATACTTTGCAACTCTCTCGACTGAGTACTTCATTTCTGTTGGCTGAAAGAGCTGACTTGATCATCGGAGGGTCTTATCGGAGCCACCCCCTTAGGCTCTGGATGAGACTTATTTTGCAGATCACCGATGATGATCTCTTCTTCTCCGACTCCGATGCTTCTTCGACGATGATCAGATTTTGCATCAACATGATTGATGCTAGAGGAAGGGACCTCTATTCCTGAGGTTTCTTTATTCTTAAAGGAGTGCTCAATAGCGATCTCTCTTCTTCTTCTCAAGAGTCCTTCCCAAAAAAATAAATGCCTCCTAGGAAAGCTTCAATCGATGATCAATGACCTCTACAACTAGATCCCGTCCAGATCTATTTGCTCTTGCTTCAGCTTCAGCAACTCAAGCACCACCAACAGCCATAGTGGATGTGGAGCAGTTCAACTTGCTAGTTCGGTAGGTTTGCGATCTCATGAAGATGGTGCAGGCCATGCAATGGCAGAGTCCGATGCTAATTCGATCGGAGTAGGCTTCTCCAGAGCTCCATGATCTGGTCTGAAGAAGGCCGACTTGGGCTAGCCGATCGATGACCTTCAAAAAAGGAAAGCAGAGAGCCGAGAGCCCCTACTCTGATCATGATTCTACCCCTGGAAAAACTTTGCCCCCATTTAGCCAAAAGATCTTAAAAATCCATGATCGAGAGGATCTGGATCAAAAATTATAAGAGATGAACCGATGGATCGAGAAACTCTACCATGCTTCCTCCTCTCATGGTAGTGATATCTATACCGTTCCTTCTTTCTCTCAATGCATCATGCAGTAATCGATCCCATCGAACTTTAAGCTTCCTCAATTCGAGAGCTATGATGGGATCCCCGATTTGATTAATCATCTAAAGACCTTTCGAATGATGATGCTGCTCTATGGTGCATCAGATGCCATTCTCTACCGAGCCATTCCATCCACACTAAAGGGAGCCATCAGAAACTGGTACTTGATCCTCAAACCAAATACCATCTTCTTTTTTGACTAGATGAGCCATCAGTTTGTGGCTCATTTTGTTAGTAGCCGACATCCCAAGCGGAGCTCAGAATCCCTCATCAACATCAAGCAATAGGAGGGAGAATCCATCCGAACTTTTATTAATTGATTCAATGCCGCTGCGCTAGAGGTCCAAAACCTGGATCAATCTATTGCGATGGTCGTGCTAAAGAATGGCCTTCAGAAGAACAATCTGCTATTCTCCCTAGAGAAGAAGTATCCTAAAAATTTTGCTGATATGCTAGCTCGGATTGAAGGATATGCCCGAGCGAAAGAGGCCTTCAAGGCCAAGGATAATGAAGCCATTAGAGAGCGATGAATCAGTGAGCCAGGCAGGCCCATTGAGGAAGGAAAGCTGGGTGAAGCTCGACCGTATTCTCAAACTCCCCCTGAGCACAAGCAAGCCTGAACTCCTCTCCGAGCTTGGAAGTAGGGAAGCCCTAATAGAAGGGTGCGGTAGGGTTTCTCCCTTCGAAGGTTCCATAATTATGTCCCCCTCAATGCTTCAAAAATATAAGTGCTGATGGAGATTAAGGAGCAGCTGCTAAGGCCTAAAAGGATGCACTCCCATCCTGGTAGATGCAACACAAATAAGTTCTGCCTCTATTATCGTGATCACGATCATGATACTAAAAAATATATTTAGCTCTAAGATGAAATTGAGGAGCATATCAGGCAAGGCAAACTCGATCAATTCCTATGGCGTTGGCTTGAAGGATAGGAAGATCGGCCAAAGGCATTGCCGCAACTAGAACTGCAAAGGAAGGAGTAGCAGACGAATCGGCCACCCCATAGCATCATCAACACCATCTCTGGGGGACTTTGGCGAGGGGAGGCTAGCAGGTCAGCCGAGCCTAGGAAGAGGTGGAGAACTAAGGAGCCCATCACTTTCACCAATGAGGATGCTCAAGGAGTCCAGTTCCCACACAATGATATGGTTGTAATCTCTTTAAACATTGCCGACTATGATGTGCACCGTATTTTGATAGATAATGGAAGCTCTACTGATGTTTTATTTTATGATGTTTTCTTAAAAATGTCCTTACTCAATAACCACTTGGAACCTATGAACTCTCCATTGGTAGGCTTCACTAGCGATGCCATGCCAGTTGAGGGCATAATAACTTTGACTGTGACTGCAGGATAATGCCCGAAGCTGGTTAAGGCATAGGTTGATTTTCTAGTCATAAAGGCTCCATCTGTCTACAATGCTATTCTCGACCAACCTGATTTGAACGTGCTCCGAGCAGTGGTGTCAACTTATTATCTAAAGGTGAAGTTTCCAACGAGTTGTGAAATTGGAGAGATTAGGGGAGACTAAGTATTGGCAAGATGCTGTTACTTCATTGCCCTATAGAAAAATATTCAGTCCGACCTTTGTCCTATTGATGGACTGGATGTCCGTGATGATCTTACCAAGGAGCGGGGCAAGCCTATGGAGGACCTCGTATCTGTGCCCTTAAGCAATGGAAGAGCAGAGCACACTGTGCAGATCGGCTCCAACTTGGGGGACGAGATTCAGGAGTGACTCATCACCTTCCTCAGAAAGAATGCAGACATCTTCGCCTGAGTCCCAGCGAATATGCTAGGAATTGATGCCGAGGTCATGGAACATCGACTAGCCATTGATTGTAAGTATCAACCAATAAAAAAGAAGATACACAACCATGCCCCGAAGAGGTAGAAAGCAATTGTAGAAGAAGTAGGCAAGCTCCTCAAAGCTGGATTCATCCGAAAAGTTAACTACGTTGAGAATATGCGCTCTTCCCACATGGATCGACATGGCCGTCGGTGATTAGCCAAGCAACAAGGAAGTACTTCTTAGAGATTTCTGCAAAAGCATGATCAAATAAATCAAGAAATAGAGAAGAAGAGAAGAAGAGATTTTCGAGAGAAAAGAGCTTTTATTCAGCATATTTCAGCACTCTTACAACCTTGACCTATTTCTTTTATATATACTTTACAAAGGATCAAGCCCAAGCTCATAGAAAAACTCACCAAACCCAAATAATCCACGTACACAAAATAATAACCTATGAAAACTGAGCCGGCCCAGTTTCAGACTGAGCTAGCTAACCTACAACCGGGTCGTCTCATCCAAAAAGTTAACTATGTTGGAAATATGCGCTCTTCCCACATGGATCGGTGTGGCCATCGGTGATTAGCCAAGCAATAAGGAAGTACTTCTTAGATATCTCTATGAAAGCATGATCAAATAAATCAAGTTATAGAGAAGAAGAGATTTTCGGAAGAAAAGAGCTTTTATTCAGCACATTTCAGCACTCTTACAATCTTGACCTATTTTCAGTATATATACTTTACAAAAGATCATGCCCAAGCTCATAGAAAAACTCTCCAAATCCAAATAACCCACGTACATAAAATAATAACCCACGAAAACTGAGCTGGCCTAGTTTTAGACTAAGCCGACCCAGTTGTGTACCATGCCAATAGTCTGAAAATGCTGCTCTTTATCTAAATTTTTCTTTGAGACCTAGCCGATCCAGTCCTGGACAGAGCCGACTCAGTTTTCATCTGAACCGGCTCACTCTGGCTCAGTCTCAAAGTGAGTCGGTCCAGTTTTTGAACTTTATTATTGAAACTGATTCTTCTTCCGACTCGCTTTCGTCTTTCCATGACCTATCTTCTCATGTTTCCAAGACTTGGGAGTGCCACTTCTAAGCTTACATTCTTCACCTTGGTGCTTCCAAGTCCTTGTGAACTCATCTCTTTTCAACAGACCCATCCATAACACATCTCTGAAAGCTGTCTCTGAAGAGTACCTTCGTGATTGCATCAGACTAATTCTCCTTAGTATGGACCTTCGTCAGTTCCACTTTACCTTCCTTCACCAGCTCTCTAATCCTGTGGTACCTCACATCTATATGCTTTGTGCGCGTATGATAGACTGAGTTCTGTGCCAACAATAAAGTACTCTGACTATCACTGAATAGTATAATCTTGCTCTGCTCCACCCCCAACTCATCAATCAGCCTCCTAAGCCAACGGACTTTCTTTGCAGTCTCTGTTATCCCAATGTACTCGACCTCTATGGTAGATAAGGCCATGATTGGCTGAAGGATTAATCTCCAAGACACCGATCCACCATATACGTAGAAGAGGTATCCAGTAGTAGACCTCCTTGTATCAAGATCACCAGCATAATTTGCATTAACAAATCCTTCCAGAGGACCTGAACCTTCACACATCATTACAGATTGTTCTCCAAATCCTCCCGACTGCCCACCAAATATCAAACCATAATTCCTTATTCCATGCAGATATCTCAATATCCATTTCAATGCTTTTCAGTGTTCCTTTCCAAGGTTAGCCATGTATCTACTAACCGTGCTCACAGTATGTGCTATATCTAGTCTACAGTATACCATAGTATACATCACACTACCTACAGCATTTGAATAAGAAACTCATTCCATGTACTCTCTTTCCTCTTCTAACTGGGGGCACTGTAACTTGGAGAGAGACATATGGCTCAACAATGGCGTCTCTGTAGGTGTGGCCTTCTCCATCCCAAACCTCTCAAGAACCTTCTGGACATACTTTTCTTATGATAAATGGAGCACTCCTTTGCATCTATCTCTGCAAATCTTCATTCTAAGAATTTTCTCAGCTGAACCCAAATCTTTCATCTCAAATTCAGATAATAATGCCTTTTTCAACCTTTTCACAGCATCCATGCTTCTACTAGCTATGAACATATCATCTATATATAATAATAGGTATAGGGCATCCTCCTCATCTACATCCTTGATGTAGATAAAACAATCATGTTCACATCTGCTAAAACTCAGGCTCAAGACAAAGCTATCAAACCTTCGATACCACTGACGAGGGGATTGTTTCAAGCCATACAAAGACTTTCTGAGTAAACACTCCTTTTCTTCCTATCCCATCTCCATGAAACTATCTAGCTGTTTCATGTAGATTCTTTCCTCCAAAGTCTCATGAAGAAAGACCATCTTCATGTCCATCTATTCCAATTCCATGTTATGCTGTGCCACAAGTGATAGCAAAACTTGAATAGATGTATGATGCACCATAGTAGAAAAAATTTCTATGTAGTCAATCCCTTTCCTTTATTCAATCCCTTTCCTTTATAAGTATCCCTTTGCTACCACCCTTGCTTTGAATCTGACTCCATCTTATTCTGAAGGTGCTTCTTTCTTTGTGAACATCCACTTTAAGCCAATAGGTCGACCACCCTATGGAAGATCCACCAGCTGCCATGTCTAATTCTTCTCAAGTGATTCCTTCTCCTCTATCATGGCCTGCATCCATGAATCATGATCCTCACTCTTCATGGCCTCTGCATAATTTTTTGGATCTCTATTAGCAGTGATGAGTGCATAGAAGATAACCTCATCAATGTCATATCTAACAAGTCTCCTAATAGCACGCTGGGGCTTGTGCAGCCACTCCCACTAGCACATCTCTGCCTGATGTCATGGCTGCTCCTACACATCTATATGAACTGTCAACCTTCCATACTGATTTTCAATCTAAGATAATACTTTTCTGCCCAGCTCCAGCTCAGTAGGAATACTCCTATAAGTGGATATAACTTGCATGCCATCATTCTCTGATTGGCCACCATTGTTTATCTTTGTTTTCCCAGTTCCATCTATCCCAAACCTTCTCAAGATGCTCTTCTCATCAAAAATAATGACCCTATTGATCATTGACTTCTGTGCCTGATAGTCCCATAGTAGGTACCCCTTGACTCCTTATGGATACCCTATGAATGTCATCTTTTGAGATTTTGGGTTCAATTTGCTCCTCTCGGTTGCCTCCATATATGCATAGGATGTACAACCGAAGACTTTCAAGGGGCCAAGCTCCATCTTCTTTCCACTCTAGACTTCTTCTAGAATGCCTCGATTCAGCTTATAATGAGGGGACCTATTCACAAGAAAATAAGAAAAGTTAGAGCATCATCCCAAAAGAACTTTAGGAGTGATGTCTGCAGCCTCAAACTCCATGTCTTCTTGGTCAATATCCAGTTCATTCTCTCCACGATACCATTCTGTTGGATAGTCATCCTCATCGTGTAATGGCATTTGATGCCATTTTCTTCATAGTACCTCCTGAACTCTAGCCTAGTATACTCCCCTCCATTGTCCGACCTTAGACACTTTACTTGTCTCCCTGACTCTTCTACTTCAGCTCTTTAGGCTTTGAAATAGGCAAACACCTCTAATTTATCTCTGATCAGATAAGCCTACACCTTCCTTGAGAAATTATTAATGAAAGTAACAAAGTATTTTGCCCCACCTCTAGCTGATACAGAAGCTGGTCCCCACACATCCGAGTGCACTAAATCCAGCACTCCCTCACTACACTTGGTACTTCTGGCAAACTTCACCCTATGCTGTTTGCCAAAGATACACGACTCATAAAGATCTGTTCCCTCCTTCAGGACTAGGATCATACCTCTTCTGCTTAGTTCCATGAGCCCATGGTCACTCATATGATCCATCCGATAGTGCCACAGTCAATATAAAATTTGCTCCTCCTATGCCGCTACTGGCACCTCTGCACTATCATTTACACTGATCCTTCCATTCTGTAAAAATTGTTGCTCAATCTTCTACCTCTCATCACCACCAAAGCTTTCTTAAAAATTTTCAAACATCCACTCCCAGCTTGACTACTAAAAGCATAACCCTGCTCCTCCAAGTAGCTCAAAGAAATCAAATTCTTTTTTAACTCCGGTACATGCCTGACATTTGATAATGTACGAATGATCCCATCGTACATCCTCATCCTGATAGAGCCAATTCTAGCTACTTTGCAAGGGTGATCATCTCCAAGGCTGATACATCCATCATCGGCCTTCTGATAGATAACAAACCACTCTCGATGAGAAGTATAGTAGTGCGAGCATACTAAATCTAATATCCATATAGTATCGCACTCTGTGGATCCGATACAACTAGCAGGTCTTCTCCACTGCTCATAGAAGCTATATCATCTTCCTTGCTGGCCTTTCCTTTTTTTGATCTTGAAAGGGGACAATCTCTCCTCAGGTGTCCAGGTTGATGATATTTATAATATTTCAATATCATCTTCCTTTGATCGTGAGACTTTCACCTGCCCTTGGATTTTTCTCTTGTCTTCTCCTTTGATCT
The DNA here is from genome assembly GCA_006176705.1 of Cocos nucifera. Lineage (NCBI taxonomy): Eukaryota > Viridiplantae > Streptophyta > Magnoliopsida > Arecales > Arecaceae > Cocos > Cocos nucifera. The sequence goes on along the minus strand of QRFJ01000958.1, from coordinate 88,120 downwards.
TTTCTATCTTTCGTTCACAGCCAAGATCTCAGACTTAGAGTCTTTCTTGCAGATCTTCTCTCTTTGCTCATTTAATCTGAGCATACCAACAACCTCTTCATAGTTTAGGATCTTCTTCCCATAAACTAAAGTTGTTATGAGACCATCATATGAACCTGGAAGAGAACATAATAGCAGCAATGCCCGATCCTCCTCATCGATCTTCATATCCAAACTCATTACCTCAGAACACACCTGATTGAACCTTTGGATATGTGCAACAAGATCTCCACCTTCGAGCTTCCTCAGACTATACAGCTATTTCATCAACCATAGCTTGTTTGTCATATTCTTCCCCATGTATGTGTTCTCCAGTCTCTCCCAGAGCTCCTTTGCCATAGTCTCTGTGCCAATCTCGAGCAAAACTTGATCGGCCAAAAACATCCAAATTATGCTAAAAGCAATTTTCTTCAACTCTTTTCAATCCTCGGCACTAATCTTTTTCGACCTTTCTTTTGTCAAGACCTTGTAGATCTTCTGCTGGACCAACAAGTCCTTTACTCTTTGCTGCCATAAGGTAAAGTTTCTCTTGCCGTCGAACTTCTCAAAATCTACCTTGAATTCACTTGATCCAATGACTCCAAACAAGTCAAGAATAGATCTCTAACACCCTTCACGATCACACACAAATAAAACTATCCTTCATAGAAGATCTAACTAGCCTTACATCCTCTTTCCAAACTTCTATATCATCATACCTCCATGTAAACAATCTCCACCTCAATCTAGAGACAACCTCGAAGCAAACTAGAAGTTTTTAGGATAAAACCTGATGCAATAGATACTGAATGTAGTAAACCCTAGGTGTCCTCCTTTCATGCAACATCGCTCTAATACCAAATGTTAGGAATATGCGCTCTTCCACATGGATCGGCATGACCATCGGTAATTAGCCAAGCAACAAGAAAGTACTTCTTAGAGATCTCTGTGGAAGCACGATCAAATAAATCAAGGAATAGAGAAGAAATGAAGAAAAGATTTTCGAGAGAAAAGAGCTTTTATTCAGCACATTTCAGCACTCTTACAACCTTGACCTCTTTCCAGTTTATATACTTTACAAAGGATCGAGCCCAAGCTCATAGAAAACTCTCTAAACCCAAACAACCCACGTACACAAAATAATAACCTACGAAAATTGAGCCAACCCAATTTCAGACTGAGCGGGCTAACCTGCGACTGGGTCGGCTCAGTCCTAGACAGAGCCAACCCAGTTGTGTACCATGCCAACAGTCTGAAAATATTGCTCTCTATTTGAATTTTTCTCTGAGATCTAGCCGACCCAATCCTGAGTAGAGCTGACCCAGTTTTCAACTGTGCCAGCTCAATCTCAGAGTGAGCCAGCTTAGTTTCTAAACTTTACTATTGAGATCAATTCTTCTTCCAACTCGCTTCCATCTTCCCATGACCTGTCTTCTCATGTTTCTAAGATTTGGGAGTGCCACTTCTAAGCTCACAAACTACCTGAGCTGGGTCCCAAACATGGTTCTCATTAAAAAGGCAAACGGTAAGTGGAGGATGTGTATAGACTTTAAAAAGTTGAATAAAATTTATTCAAAAGATAGCTATCCTCTATCCAGGATTGATCAACTGATAGATGCAACCTCAGGCCACGAGCTCCTCACCTTCATGAATGCCTTGTCTTGCTATAACCAAATACGGATGGCACCAAAGCACGAGAAAAAAACTACTTTTGTTACTGATCATGGTCTTTACTATTATAGGATTATGCCTTTTGGACTCAAAAATGTAGGGATAATGTACCAACGTCTGATCAATAAGATCTTTAAGGAGCAGATCGGCCGCAACATGAAGGTGTATATGGATGACATGCTCGTCAAAAGTCGAGCATCAATAAACCACATCGCCGACCTCGATGAGACCTTCAGTGCACTCAAAAAGTACAAGATGAAGTTGAATCCGACCAAGTGCGCCTTTGGTGTGACCTCAAGAAAGTTTTTAGGATTTATGGTGTCAAGGTGTGGGATTGAAGCAAATTCAGAGAAAATCTAAGCTATTCAGGAGATGATTGCTCCAAAAATAATCAAAGAAGTTCAGCGCTTGACTGAAAAAATGGTAGCCCTAAATTGCTTCGTCTCGAGATCGGTCGAGCGATGCATGCCATTATTCCAAGTTCTCAAGCAACCAAAGAACTTCTGCTGGACGATGGAGTGCCAACGGACATTTGAGGAGCTTAAAAATTACCTCAGCTCATCTCCACTACTGGCAAAGTCTGAACCCAAAAAAAAATGTTCTTATACCTAGCAATCTTTCCGACGGCCTTGGCAGCAGTCCTAATCAAGAAGGAAGCTAAAATACAGTGACCAATCTACTACATAAGTCGGGTCCTGAGGGATACAGAGATCAGATACTCTAAGTTAGAAAAATTGACTTACTCTCTTCTAATTGCTGCCAGGAGACTCCGACCTTACTTTCAGAAGCACATCATAATGATCCTCATGGATCAACCAATAAAAGCAGTCCTTCATCGAATGGATGCTTTCAGAAGAATCGTAAAATGGATAATCGAGCTCATAAAGTTTGTCATCAATTATTGACCCCAACCATCAATCAAAACTCAGATATTGATAGATTTTGTAGTAGAATATACCATTCCAGATAAAGCCGAGCTTGAACAAAATGATACCAGCATCCTATGGTTGCAATCGAGCCTCCCCAAAGAGAGTGCCAACCTTTTCGAAGGTTTTTGGGCCCTGTACGTGGATGGTTCGTCCAACGCTGCTGGAGTAGGTGCGGGGTTGGTCTTAATCAACCCTAAGGGAGTCATCGTCGAATATGCACTATGCTTCAAATTTTCTACAACTAACAATGGAGCCGAATATGAAGTGCTGATCATTGGGTTAAAAATAGCAAGAGAGTTAAAAGTAGATTGGCTTCAAGTCTACAGTGATTCTCAATTAGTGGTCGGCCAAGTTAGTGGCAACTATGAAGCACGGAAGAAAAGTATGATGAAATACCTTTAGAAAGTAAAGAATTTGACTCCAGCCTTCAATAATTTTGGCATTAAATAAATTTCGAGGGCAGAAAATACAAGAGCCAACCTCCTCCCTAAATTGGCCACTTTAGCCCCAGCCGAACTATCTAAAGAAGTATTTTTTGAAACTCTAAAATGCCCAAGTTCAAAGGAATCACAGCTTGTTATGCAGATGGAGCACAAGCCAAGCTGGATTGACCTGTTAGTTGCCTATCTCAAAGAGGGAGTTCTTCCTTATGATCCGAAAGAAGCTCAAAATCTCAGGAATCAAGCCTCCTGGTATGTTTTGTATGAGGGCAAGCTATATAAAAGGCCATATTTGCTACTGCTTTTGAGATGTCTCCAACCTTCAGAGGCTGATCTCGCATTATGGGAATTGCATAAGAGAATTTATGGAAGCCATATAGGAGCCAGATCCCTATTACAAAGACTACTTCAGCAAAGATACTATTGGCCGATCTTATACCATGACTCTATAGAGTATGTCAAGAAATGTGACCACTATTAGAGAAATGCAAATATAAAAAGATAGCCGACCTCCGAGCTTACTCCACTAAGCGCACTTTGGTCATTTGCACAGTGGAGAATGGATATACTTGGCCCTTTTTCAATAACATCCAAACAATAGAAGTTCCTCCTAGTTACGATCGACTACTTCACCAAATGGGTCGAAACTGAACCACTAGCAAAAATTACTGAGGTCAAGGTACAAGACTTCGTCTGAAAGTCAATCGTCTGTCGGTTTGGTCTGCCCCAAACTCTCATAATAGATAACGGGCGATAGTTTGCTGGGACAAGATTCGCTGAGTTCTGCAAAAATCTAAACATCTTCTATCACTTCACATCAATGGTCCATCCATAGGCAAATGGTGAAGCAGAGGTGACCAATTGAATTTTACTGTAGAGCATCAAGACAAGGCTTGAAAGAGCAAGGAGGACTTGGGCAGACGAACTCTACCATGTTCTTTGGGCATACAGAACTACTCATAGGCTACCAATTGGGGAAACATCGTTCGCCCTAGCCTTTGGGATGGAGGCAGTCATCCTAATCGAGCTTAAACTTCTATCAGCATAGATCGTGGCCTTCAATAAGTATCATAACTCATAGGACCTCAGAGTCAATCTCGATCTATTAGAAGAAAAGAGAGAAGATGCTCAAGTTCGGATGGCAACCTACAGACGAAGAGTAGCTAGATACTAAAACTCTAGAGTAAAAAGTAAAGCATTCAGAGTGAAGGACTTGATGCTCTAATGAGTATCTGTTTCGAAGCCTCAAGAGCAAGAAAAGCTCACCCTGAATTGGGAAGGTCCGTATAGAGTGGAGGAGGTCATCCGACCTAGAACTTACCACTTGAAGGAGCTTGGAGGGGCGACACTCCCACGGTCTTGAAATTCAGGAAACTTAAGAATGTACTATCAGTAACTTTCCTTCAATAAAGTTCTTTCTATTTTAACATCATTACTTCTTGGCACAAGGATTATATAATGACAACTCTAAAGCAACCAAAAATGGCCCGTTAAGAACAAAACGAGAACCTTATCCTATTGTGAGCAAGGTTTAAGGCCTCATTGAACTAAGATGAGATGAGGGGAGAGGCCCTACCAACAGTCCTAATGTGCCCCTACAGCTCGTTAGAAATAGAAGGAGAACCTCATCCTAACGTGAGCAAGGTTGAAGGCCCCATTGAACTAAGATGAGATGAGGGGAGAGGCCCTACCGACGGCCCTAATATGCCTCTACAGCCCATTAGGAATAGAAAAAGAACCTCATCCTAATATCAGCAAAGCTAAGATGAGAACCCACCGATGGATTCGATGAACCTCTACAATCATACAAGGGGTGGAAGGTCAAGGCCATACTGATTTAAAATGAGGAAAAGTCCAAGGTCCTACTAACGATTGATGAGCACATTCCCCTACAATCGCACCAAATGCCAAAGAAAAAATCCCATCCTAATCTATGAAACGAACCCCTGATTCGACATCCACGACAAGCATCTCGTTAGAAATGAAAGAAAAATGAGGCATCTAGAATTGAATCCACAAGAGATGACAACGAAAAAGGTCAATCAGAGCTTCAATTATTGAACTTCGATTTTCTCCACCCCAACAGCCTCCGAGAGTTCGTGGATAGTCCTCCTCAGAAAGATGAGCTCCTCAGGTTCACTGCTTGATCCAGCCTACTGAACGCTGTGAAACTTCTTCCAAAAATAGGTCACCTCATCCCTGACAGCCTTTAGCTCACCTTCAAGCCTGGACATCTTCCCTGCCCAGGTCATCCGATAATTATTGTGTTGATCTTCAGCATCCTGCAGCTGCTTCTGAAGTTGGGAGAGCTTCTTCGACCAATTTTAGTCATGCTGAGCTTCGTCGGTGGACCACAGTGAACTCTCTTCTAAGAGATGAATCTTCTCTTCCGCCTTCTTGAGATCAACTTCTAGAGAGTCGATCTTTGTTGTGAGCACCCAGGACTTGTCACTCGCACTCTTCTAGAGTTCGGCGAGCTCCTCAAAATTTCCTTTTCGAATGTTGAAGCTCGCCACATCCTTCATGTGCAAACTTCAAAGGTGAGTGACTTCCTTAGTCGCCTCCGCAACATTTTTTCGAGAGGCCTGAAGGTCGGTCTCAACTCTCTTCAATCTTTTTTTCAATTAGTGGACCTCCTTCTTCAAACCCTTTATCAAAGGCTTGAACGAAACCCCCTGAGGTAAGGGGCCAACATCAACCGAAGAAAGGAGGTCGTGGCCCTAATCGACAAAGACATTTTGAATCACATACAATGCAAAGTGTAAAGAAAAAGAAGAATTTGCTCTCATTACTTAAAATATGTTTGGTACACCAAAAAAAAATAAAAAATAAAAAAAGAGGATACATAGATGTCAAAAGTTTAGACCTCAGACAGCTCGCCCACTAAAGAGGTCAAGACATTCTTGATCGGTTTTGACCCTTGAGCAGGCTCAAATGCTGCACCTATGGATTCAGGAGCATCCTCGGCATCGGCGCATGAAGGGTTGGCTCTATCCTCTGACTCTTCTGGGAGGAGATCCAGATCGATGTTGGAAAAATTTTCGATGACTTGCCCCATGCAGACCTAGAACCCTTCCAAGAAAGCTTTCTGGGCAAACTCTATTTCGATGTCCTCCATATCCTTGGAGGACTTGAAGTTCTATATAGCCCTTTTCATGGCAGTGCTAACCTCTTCTTGCACCTTTCTTTTCTCCTCCTTTTTCAGGGCTAGCTCGGCCCTCAACTTCATCGTCTCTCCACGCTCCTCTCTCAGTTCATTCTAAAGGCATTCGACTTCAGACGAATGGATCTTTGAGGTGACCTTTAGAATGTCAGTCTTGGCCTGGGCCTTCTGGCTTCTACGCCAGCTTCTTCCAGGGCTCTAGAAGCTTCGGCCCGATTTTGGCTTGCTACTTCAGAGTGGGCAAAAAGATAGTATCCCAGCTGCAAAGCACAATAAATCAGAATAATAAAAAATCCCAATTCCAAAGCTTAATGGGCATGAAGTCAAAATCAGAAGGAACCACTTACCTTTAGAAAGGCAGCAAATGATTCGTCGAACCTCTCGACGTCGTCCTTCTGGTGCATCCTTTCAACAATGTGGAGAAGGATGCTCCCCTCCATTAGTGCTTGGATGATCTCTTGGTCGTCCAGGGAATCCTGTTCCTGGCCAAGGTTTCCTCCTACGGAGCTCTTAGCCTTCCGCCCGACCTTCTTGCCAATGGCCCTCTTCTTCTTCTTCTTCTCCATAGCTCCCTCTTGCCGAACAGGAACAAGAGGGACAGCCTCATCAGGCAGGGCTGGGCTCGGCACAATAGCAGTGGGCTCAAGGGCCAACATGGACCAAATCGGCGTAGCCTAGCTTGACTCTCCATTTTGGGCCTTCTTCTATGGTTCGCCAGAAGAACCGCCCTTTCTTTTAAGGATCCAGACCTCCTTCGACAAGCGGTTCCATTCCTCGCGGATCATTTCTGCAAAGACAAAGTTAGAAAATTAGAAAAATGAATACCATCCAGCCGGCTAAATATTACAAACTACCTATCGGGTTAAGAGGACTGAGGCCAAAATTGAATAAGATTTGCTCATCCTAGAGTCTAGGGATTGATGGAGCATCAAAAGACTTCAGCTTATCGACCGAGCTCCGATCTTCATTTTCTAGTCTAAAAGCTTGGCAAACCAATTCCCTAACCTCTCCCCATGGACGTAGCCCTAATTCTAGGATGGGATGGAAAACGAAGAACTTCTCCTTCCAACCATGAATGGAGGAAGGGGCACCTTTAAGCAGTCCCTTCCTCCCAAACTATGAAGACATACCATCAATCCTTAGCGGTGGGGTGAAAAAAATTATGGAACAGGGAAATGGTAGGTCGGACGCCTACCATGGTGCACAGGGAGAGGAATCCGATGATAAATCTAAAGGAGTTTGGTGTCATGGCAACAAGAAAAATATTGAGAAATCTAAATAAGTTAGCTATGAAAAAAGATAAAGATAACCTAAGCCTGGCCGAAAAGATTTCGATGTACAGATAGATTCGGCCAGGAGGGGGTGAGCAGGCTCGGTCATCAGGCCCAGGAAGTTCAAGCTCATACTCAGGAGGAATTTCAAATCAAATCCTAGCTAAGGAAAGGTCGTCAGGCCGAAGTCTACAAGAAATGATCGTAGATGCAAAAGGATGGGCCGATCCCAAGGGTTCAACCTCCTCAAAAGGCGGGTTCGTCAAGCTTAAAGAGGTTGGACTCTCAAAACCAGTCAACCAAGATCCCTCACTAGACATTTGGATCAAGGTAAAATCAAGAAATTACCCAAAAAATCAAAAAAAAAAGAGACGTTCAAGCTTTGACAAGAATAGAAAGAATGAGAAAGTAAGAATGCAGAGATAATCCAAAAAGTATTAGAAGGCTGACCTAAATTGGTTGAGAAGAATAAGAAGATGGCAAATGGAGCAAGAATCGAAGGAAGATACACCGAAAACCAAAGAAAGCAGCTTAGGCTCTCGCTCAGGAAGAAGAAGGAAATCAGAGAGAGAAAAGAAAGATTTCAAAAGTAGAGACTCAAAGGAGGAGGGCAGGCTTAAGTAACCCCTAGAGCCCCAGAGCAGTTATGATTGCAGATTTGCTCCAGCCAATCTCTAATCGACGTGTGTCCCACTCATCATGGCATAAGGCTTCCAATGGATAGACCCTTAATGGCACTATACTTTGGATAGACTTCTGATGAAAAATTTAAAAAACGTCTCTTCGGATCACCATGCATATATGAAGCTCCAATGCTAGCACAATAAAAGCCAAAACATTCCATCCCACCTAGAAGCGAGAAACCCAGCAGGATCAAAAAATTCTTCGAACTTCGGCAGTCTCCATCTTACTCCCATCCTTCGAACTTCGAACTCAGGAGTAGGAAGGCTAGTATTGGGGATAGATCCATGCCTATCGAAGTTTGGCTAAGATTTTGACTAAATTAGTTCTGTCTGGTTGTGGTTATAGAAACTGAACCTCAATCCACAGAAATATTCAAGCTCTGAATTATTCTGGAATGGCCAACCTCCGACACTATAGCCAAAGAATCTGATTAATTGAGAAGATCGATTTTGGATTCAACAAGACGTTATGGATTTCTTCTCTAGGCAAGCTTGAACAGTCAATATTGCCCTAGAGAATCGACCAGGTCCCCAGCACCTATGCATCCCATTCGGCCGATCTTCCTCCAATGGCCAAATTCTCCCAATAGGCGAACTCCTTCCGAATTCTCCCAACAGGCAAACTTCTCTAGCGGGCGAACTCCTACCGAACTCCAATAGATGAACTCCTTCCGGATTCTCCCAACAGATGAACTCCTCTAGTAGTCAAACTTCTTTCGGACTTCAAAAGGTGAACTCCTTCCAGATTCTCCTAATAGCCGAACTCCTTCTAGATTCTCCCAACAGGCAAACTCCACTAGCAGCCAAACTTCTTCCGGACTCCTCCAATAGGTGAACTCCTTTCGGACTCCAACAGTCGAACTCCTTCTAGACTCTCCAAACAAGCAAACTCCTTTCAGACTCCAATAGGCAAACTCCATTCGAATTCCCCCAACAAGTAAACTCATCTAGTAGCTGAACTTCTTTCAGACTTCTATAGGCGAACTCCTTCCAAATTTCTCCAACAGTCGAACTCCTTCCAGACTCCAACAGCCGAACTCCTTTCGGACTCCCCCAACAGGCGAATTCCTTTCGGACTCCAACAAATGAACTCCTTCCGAATTCTCCCCAGTAGTTGGGTTCCTTCATCAGGCAAATTCTTCCTCGAATTTCTCCTCCAGAAGAGCTGCGCATAAATCTCTCCAACATATCTACTTTTTGATTTTAAAAGAGTCTTCTCTCCTACATAAATCCGATCTCAGACACGGTATGAATCAACCCATATTCAAACTACCTTAGAGTAGTTCGAACTCCTTTAGAATTGATATAGCTTAAAGGTCATCACCAACCGATGCCTACTCCTCCAAACTTTAACTATCAAATCTCAAACAGACTGGCACCTCATGACAACAAACACAATCCTCTGTAACAAACTCCACGTGACTCTGAGCGGCCCACTACCTGATAGTTACGACTATCACTATCAGTTTGTTACAGGCTCCGTCCATAAAAGGAATCCTCCAGATATATTTTCTCCAAGCTCTCTTCTCCTTCTCAATACTCTACAACTCTCTCGACTGTGTACTCCATTTTTGTTGGTTGAAAAAGCTGACTTGATCGTCGAAGGTTCTTATCAGAGCCATCCCCCAGGCTCTAGATGAGACTTATTTTGTAGGTCACCGATGGTAATCTCTTCTTCTCCAACTCCGGCACTTCTCCAATGAGGATCAGATTTTGCACCAAAAAATTAATTAGAACTTGATCTATAATTTAGTTAGATCTAATTAAATTATAATACTTATAATTAAGTCCCTCTACTAATAATTAGTAGTTATTAAATCTATAAAATTTATAAATTAGTAATTTTTAAATTCAAACCATCAATCCAATTGATAATTTAAATTGGATCCAAGTCATTGATTAAGTCAAGCTTCCTTTTTGTGTGATCCTTTAGATTCGATTCTATCTGGTAGTGAGACATACCATGAACTCTATCATAGTATCATGAAAACTCCTTTCGATAGACTAGAACGATTTCAACTCATCCCAATAAGGATCGTTGATCTAAAAATGATCCTAGTGAGTTCTTACAATCTACTAGTGATGCATAACAGCATATAGTGACAATCCAGCAGAATAAAAGATTGAACCTCTGGTGTAGTTATCATATTATAGAGCCCCTTTATTGTGAGTCCTGACTTGATGGAGGTCATGAAGAACTCGTCAAACCTTATCATTTGTTGTATGCTAGATTAGCTCAACTCGAGTTCATTCATGAATCTCATGAAAACTCTTTTCCAGTATTCACTCTTGCTCTAGCTAAAGACTTTCTGAACTCAGTCTCATGAATCACATAGGGCTACTCCTTTTCAATCAAGATCGATAGATTCTATCTAGGTGCATCCTATTCAAATAGCAAACTTGAACCCATTGCGCCAATATATACAATAAGGATCAAAATGGCTAGGGATCAAGAACATGTGCGATCAAATTAAGTAGCCTTGCTATAAAGAGCCAACACATCATAGGTCAAAGGTCCAATCATACCACTGTAGCATCAAAAAAATTACTAACGAGTGAACAGACATCCAAGTGGTTTATCATGTTGGTCATGCTCAGTGCAAGTTATTCTCTAACAACCACCAACACTCTCATCCTAATATCCCCACACTGCAGACTCGAGATTCATCTGCTCAGAAGGGAGATGATCTGTACATCGATCTAACTGGATTGATCACTATCCTCCATGATGATCCTTCAATTGAAAGTATTTAAAAATTAACTACTAATAATATATATCTTAAATTCTCAATACTTTGAAAATATATAAAATCATCTTTATTAATTTCTAGGATAACTCATAGACACATACAATATGAATGGTAATAAAAATTGCCTGTCAAGTATAAAAACATATCCTAAAGGAATGTATATGTCAGCCAAGATTGGCTTCCAGGGCATACATCTAACATGGATCTTGCTAGGCAGCCTGATTTTGTTGAGCCCTCTACCACCATCGGAGTACTCCTCACTACTCCACTAGTTGCAGAGGTCCTGCCATATATCTGCCTACATCCAGTGATCCATGTAGGGCCTCTAGTCTGATGGTGACTGAGAATCAGAGTATTGAATGGTGGACTGCCTAAAGCTGTAGAGGCCATATCAAAGCCTCCGTATGGCCATCTCCTCAAAGGTCTGACGACCAGCCTCCTCATCTTGGGGAGTCTTAAATTAGTAGTACTCCTACAAGATAAAAGCAAGCATGTATTAATATGTAATTAAAATATTAATATATCAAAAATTTAAAAATTAATCTAGTTTAGACTTACCAGAAATATCTCGTAGGCTACATCATGAGCTTTCGATGGCTAACTCGAGAACTCATTCACCAGTCCTGACATCAATCGGCGTATGATCCCGATAACGATAAGAGATGTTGAAGGCTCTCTAAATGTATTGCAAAATTGATTTTGAAGAATAAATGTTAACTCTAAAATTATTAAATTCTAAATATATTAGTCGAGCATATAGTACTTTCGGGCGGTTTTGGATATGGATGATATATCTATCCTTCGATCGAGTTAGAGGTGCTGCGAGCCGGGCAGATCCTCGATCATGGTGCTGTGTCTGAGAACCGACGATCGCTGTTACATGCGACTGTGGGATCACTGATGACCTCCTATCCTCTAAACTTGAGTGCAAAAAATCTAATACAAAAAATATTATATTAGTTAACAAATAATAAAATAACATAAATAAGAATATATAAAGTATTAGAGATTACCACCTGGTGTGAGAGGTGCAAAACCATATGAGCTAGCCACATGATCACTCTCCTCGAGAGCTCTATTCTCGGCTGGTATGACTCCAGCCTTTGGAAGACATGATGTATACTCTTTAAAAATAAAAATAAACAGATTCACCAAATTAATTATATAATTATGGATGGTAATGCAAGATTTAAAATGATGCATGAAAAATAATTAAAATGATCCAAAAATTATATACCTAGCAGTACTCATCGGCCTTTTCAGATGTTTGGTATCCTTCAAAATCTTCTTCCGATTCTTCCTCTTCTTCTTCTTCCTCTTCTTTTTCCTCTTCTTCCACCTCTTCCTCTTCTTCTTCCTCTTCTTGGAGAGGATTGTCTTTTAAAACAATCTCGGTTGGATCTGCCTCCTCATGTTGGCCATCTTCATATAGGAGAATTCTTAAAATATCTAATTCTACATTATCAAAAGATTGATGAACTCCTACTATCTCATTCTCTTGAAAGTATTCTGATAATTAAGATTCTTCTTCTTCTTCGAGTGCATAATGAATGGCTCGAGACTTAGTTTTGCATACAGCCTACCAATCTTCTTTTTCTTTTTTTCTTATGGAAAAAGAGTATAATACCCATGAGCAGCTTGTGTAGCTAGTACAAATGGCTCGTTGACATAAGTTTTTGATCCATGTTTGATTTTAAAAAGCCCATACCATGAATCAACCTTCATACCATTATCGGTATCGAACCATTAGCTCATTTTAATCACTTCTTCAAAGATTCCTTAGTAGTTACTCTCCATCTTATCTTTCCACCAACTGCCATTTATATACACACCACTATTCATTATACTTTTTAATTTTATATTGCTGGGTGTGAAATTTGAACTATTTAAATTACAGCCATTATAGCATGTCACGTACTTTTTAGATCCATAATCTAATGGTCTCAGCTTTCTTGGTATGGACTCACTTCCTTGAATGACCTACATATTATAAAAAGAATAAATTAAAGAAAATTAAAATAGATAAAATGACAATGGATGCTTATCAATTAACGAAACTAACATACAAAGTTCTTTGAGCGCTATGTTGATATTTTTTCATCACTTATGCTCGAATTTTCTCCTTTCAACATCTCATTATATTTCCTAAACATGTATAAGATAAGTATACTGAAATAAGTGATTAAAAGTTAGAATTATGATAGACATTTACAGGACATATGGGTCAACCTCTACGTAATTTAGCAAAATATATGTCTCTACCTATCAAAGTTTAGTATCGAAGAAAATCCAGCAAATCACAAGGCTAAATTCTCGAATGGGATAGGCAAATATTGAGATCTCCTACTCTGATCTCTTAATACCACCATCATCATTTCAACCCACTGGAGTCAAGTTGGTCTACATACTAGGATTAAAGTAATGTCGACTAAAATTTAAAATCTCTTCTATTATGTAAGCCTCCATAATAGAACCTTCGACTCGGGCCTTATTTTTTACTTTCTTCTTAAGACTGTGCATGTATATTTCAAATAGATACATCCACCTATACTACTCTGAACCTCTCACCCTAGCTTCATGTGCCAGATAAATCATGAGGTACTCCATGGAGCCAAAAAAGCTGGAAGAAAATATCTTCTCCAACTTGCATATGGTCTCTATACTGCTAATCTTAAGATTGGAGATGTAATTAATGATAGTTCAATAGCATAAATATCTCTAAAGAGAAGGCTAAGATCAATCAAAGTACTTCATATGAAGTTGGAAAGGAGATTGCGCTAAGCCAATGGGTAATCATTGCATGAATACATGGCAGTCATGGCTCTTTAGCCCATTGACTCTGTAATCTTTGATTAGATGCATCGAGCTAGATTACTTGCATAACTATCTGAAAATTTAAGACTTTTATACCATTCACAAGCATTCTTCAGCTACTTCCTTGTTAAGATATAAGATGCTTTAAGCTTCAAAAATTTTTCATGTGACACTTCAACTAGCTCTAATAGAGGATGCTTGCATATATTTTTCATATCTGCTAGAGCCTTGGGATTGTCCTTTGTCTTACCTTTGACATCCATAATAGTGTAGAAAATATTATCAAATACATTCTTCTTGATATACATGACATCAAGGTTATAATGGATCAAATTGATGGACCAGTACGGCAATTCTCAAAAGATACGTCACTTCATCTAGTTATGAGTTCTACCAAACCTCTGAGGCTTCTGCTTGTCAAATTCAATGCTAAATGGAACTTCGTGCAATTAGGATATCCTCTAAAACACTACTATACCATTGAGACATTGGAGTGCATGGTCCTTCTCTATCTTATTCCTCCTGATATTATCTTGCTATTTTCAAAAAAAATAATTCTCAAAAAGGAATTGATGATGATAATCAAACCAGCAGGGCTTACAACCATGCTTAAGCTAAAATGATTTTATATTCTCTATGCAATAAGGATATGCTATCTTTTCATGAGTGCTCCATCCTGATAGCATCCCATAAATAGAAAAATCACTAATGATTCATATCCTTCATTAGAAAATTTTGCTTCTTCGATGTATCAAAAATACGAATGCTAACGGACCATCACAATTTCAACACATAAATAAGAGGCCTTAGATATCAATGCTTCTACTAGGATGTCGTGGTCTCGAAATGACTAATGTAAGAAAGATATTATATTTTTTTCATGTACATCCCAAGTGATAGATTATATGGAGTAATAAAGATCAGCCAGCATGAATTAGAGGCTGCTGCATGATCGAATGGTGTAAAGCTAGCTGTAGATAGATCTAGCTAGACATTGCATGATTTTCTAGCAAAAAAAGGGTGGCAAGCATCAAATTGTTCCATGCCTCACTGTCCGATGGATGGCACATCATATCGGGATACTTGCATGTTACTTTTTTGTTCCATATCATCTGCTCGATAGTACTCTTGAACATGTAGGGCTTTTGAAGTCTAGGAGTGAAAGAAAGGTATTGAAGAACCTTGTATGGTATGTCATTCTGATTTCTACCCTCTTGCCTTGGCTTAAATCAGTTTGCATCGTATATGCCGCATGAGCTCTTCTGTTGGTCCTCTTTATAGAAAATCATGTAGCCATTACAGCATGCTTCTATTTTCTCATATCCCATGCCCAACTCTTTCACCATTTTCTTCCAAGCATGGAAGCTCTAAACAAGCTTCTCATCTTTTGGTAGTATTTTCTTTTATTATTACTACCATCTTATCATAATAATTGACCATCATATTAAACTTGGCTTTCAAGTTTAACAACTTTGACACAGCTGATAGTGCAACATGTGTTTCACATCCCGACCATAGTGGTTCATCAACATCTTTCAGCATATGATAGAAATCATTGCCGCTAACTTCTGGATTGTCCTCTATATCCCAGTTAAATTTAGGACCAACCGCATCCATAATCATGTCCACTATTCTATCTATGTTCATGTCCTGCTTGGTTCTAACCCTTGCAACTTTCTTCCACGTCTTTTCATGCAGGTATCAATGCTTATAGTTGGACATAAATCTACTCTTATACAAATGGATAGTTTTTGTATCCCTATCAAGTATTTCTCTATTGCCACATCTGTTACAAGAAAAATGAGCCCATCCTTGATGTAAAAGTGCCATATTTTCAAAAATAAAATCATAGAAGTACTCTATACCCTCCTTATATCCAACAAAAATCTCCTTATCGACTACTCGATGGTCCATCCAACTACGATCCATGGCAGACTATCTAAGAATTTTGCATATACATAAATACAAGGCAATTGCTAAATACTATCTTATCATTCAAAATGGCTTACATAGTAAATGCATCCTATCATCAACAATAGGTGAAGATGGATCCTATTTCATTCAAAAAATGCATTAATTCTATTGGTCCATTACAGTAATCAAGCGATATGCAACAATGCCAAAAAAAAATTCAATAGTATTTTTTTTTAGTTCTTTCGTGTAAGGAGAATAAAAGAAAAATACTATCCAAATTTTTTTTTGAACCCTTAGCATACCATTTGATTATTTTAATGATCTATAAAATTATTTATATTTTTCAAACTATCCATAGTGAACAATCAATTGATCAATATACATAATTTTTCTATCCATATAAAAATAAATAAATATATGGATACATTAGAATATGTACATCAATCAACTGACGATTTTATTGCTCCATATAATGCAAATTTTATTAAAATTAATATATAATAATATTGTTTGATACCTTCCATCGGTCTAAGCACACAAGGCATGCAAGCGCTAGATGCCTTAGACACTAGCTATAACCTGAGGCTCGAGCACATAGGGCATGCCCCGATCTTGTGTTTGCAATGCTGCCTAGCACCTTCCCTCGATCCAAGCACTCTGCATGCTAAGATCCAAGTCTTGTATATCTAATTAATTAATTAATTATCTAACTAATTAATTAAATTAATATTTAATTAAATTTTAGTGATAGCACTAGGCATTGTTAATGTCATCACCAATACTAGACAACATTAGCCATCACTAATACCATCGCTAATGCTTACGTAGGAGCACTCATGCTAGGTGGAGATAGCAGGATCGGGGCCATGACTGGGTGCGATGGGGCAGGGGCAATGCAGTCAGGCCAGTAGGGATGGGGCTATGGGGAGATCGATAAGGTAGGGGCAACAAGCTCCAGCCAGTAGACGAGGTGGGGCTGAGGTGGCCGACTCGAGGTCGCGATGTAGGAGCCGACAAGGTTGGGGCAACCACGGGCAAGGCAAGGTCAGGGTGACTAGCTCAAGACCATGATGTAGGAGGTGCTGACGAGATCGGGACAGTCGTGAGAGAGGTGGGGCTAGGGTGGTAGGCTCATAGTCACGGCATAGGAGGCACCATGGGGTCGAGGCAGCCACGGGAGAGGCAAGGCCGAGGCGGCTGGCTTAGGGTCGCAGCTTATGAGACAATGATAGGATTGAGGTGGTTGCGAGTGAGGCGAGGCCTGGGTAGTGGGGTCGGGGCGATCGCATGTGAGGCAGGATCGGGGCGGACATGTAGGAGTGCTGGTGGGGTCAGGCGAGGAGGGGCCAAGGTAGTGGGCTCGGGGTGCGACATAGGTGGCACCGATATGTTAGACATGTGCCCTAGAAGCCTGATTGGCCGACACTTATGAATACTTTCTAGAGATATTTTTATAATTTTAACTTATAGTTAATAAAAAAATTATTTTCTTCTATCACATTATGTATTAAAGTATTTGTGATACATCCATTGCATTAACGAGCATAATAACACATATTCTCAAGAGTTGAGAATTTAAGGCATATGTTATCATAATTAACTCATAAACTACTCTCGATCATAGAATTATCATGAGGATGGTGATTGATCCAGAAGATTGATGTATGATCACTTTCTTAAGATAGATGAGTCTTGAGTTTATGGTGTGGAGACACTATAGCGAGAGTATAGGTACTTATTAAGAACAAGAGCACTGAGCATGACTATCATGAGCAGTCATAAGGGAGTCTATCTTCTTGTCGATGACTAACTCGATGCTGCAGTTGTGTATCTGATTTTTTGATCTGAGATGTATTGGTAGCTCACCTTAAGTGTGTTATAGTTTGACTACATCATAACTCAATCTCCTAGCTATTTAGAATCCTGAGGTGCATGTTGGTTATAGCATGTTCATTGTAGGAATTGGATTGCACCAAAATGGGATCTATGAAACTCGATAAAGGAGTAGTCCTATGATAATCATGCGATCGAGTCCTAAAGCCCATGGCCATGATAGTATAAAATAATAGAAAGAGTTTCTATTAGGATTTCACATTGAGCTCGAATCGAATGATTCATTCATATGATAGGTGTTGGGTCTGACAAGTTCACCTTGTCCTAGATCCTATCAAAGCTCATGATAGAAGAACCTAATCACATAGTTGGCTGCACCAAGAGGTTCATATTCAGTTTTGATAGATTATCACCACATACTGCTAGGTGTCTTTGGTAGATTTTAGGATTAATTAGAGTTGTCTTGATGATTCATGATTCTAATTAGATGAATAAAATGTTATGGTCCATCGAAAGATATTTCGATGATGTCAATGATGGAGATCGCAACATATCCCATTTTACATAGAACTGAACCTAATTAGATCACACAAACAAAAATTTGGATCTGGATGTCATTAATTGGACCAACATGGTTCGATTGATTTAGTTTAGATCCAATCAGGTTAGAGGATACCATGCTAGCATATGATTGGACTTGACTTTCTCCTACTATGAACTTTCTAGTTGGTTTGAACTTAGTCAAATCTGATTTGGCTTATTCAGGAACCCTATATGGATTTATCCTGATCTGACTAGACATTATCCTAGTTAGATCAAGGCTTGTCTTGATGAGATCAGGGCTTGTCTTAATCCCATGCAAGAGGCATCAGGACAAGGATCGTTTAACCCAGGCTTTGTAGGAAAGAAGGGAGCGGATTTGGCATGAAGGGAGAGGATGCACACCCCCTTTTGGCATGCACCCTTAGTGGATAGAGTTGTAGAAAGTTTGAAAAGTTCAAACCCTAGGGAATTCTTATCCATGCGCCCCATCCTTCTTTATCCAAAATATGTGACACCACTTTTTCTCATATTTTATGCAACAAAACACTTAGGAAATCAGAAAGTGGCATGAAGAATTGGGTGGAGTCCTTCTGCTTTAAGCAATCTGATTGCTTAAAGCCCTAAGACTCTAAGGTTGCGCATAGGTCTATAAATAGACCCCTGACCAAAGGTGTTTGGTCAATTAGTCTACCATGCCATCACTCTACCTCTCCCTCCATCTCCCACACCATCTCTCCTTTCTCCTCTTCCTCGTCTCCACATGTAAAACATTGGGCAGATCAACAATCAAGGATCGAGGTGCTGCTGCTATGAAGACTGCGTCAAGAAGATCCTGTTTGTGTGATGAACATCCTGCTACTAGAGATTGGATCGAAGGTGTACCAAAGAAATTTTAGATTTGATCTTTTAAGAAGAGATCTAGAAAGAAAAGACCTCCAGATTTGACCTGAGTGGATGCTGGTGGAGGTTGGGCACATACGCGGCTCAAGTTAGAACCTAGGATAGCATCAGATCAATCTAATCAGATCTGATCATATTAGGTTAAAAATTTTAAAAATTCTACTGCATGATCTAATCCGATCAGACCGATCCTGCGGTATTAGTCTAGTTTTTTCTTCAATTGGTATCAAAATTAGGTTTATAGTTCTAGATCTAGATTAGAATATATCTAAATTTTTTTATGATATGATCATATTGATTTTTAGATGTTATATGAGATATAACTAGATCTAAAGCATGAGATAAAATTTTAAATTTTGATATATGTGATATATGCAAAGCATGTGTAGATTAGATCTATTATCATATATGTGATATATATATATGCTAGATTTAATTATTTTGTAACATAGTTTAATTTTCTGATTGAGACATTCTCTTTGGCCATTTGGTCATAAGAGTAAGAAGGGTTTAAAGGCTCTTACATCCCATTTGATGGGGTGCTCTTATGGCATGTAGGGGTGCTGCGCGTTTATCTTCAATCAGAAAAGCAAAATTTACTTTTCTGCAAAATTCTAGTTCCAAAAATCCTAGGATCTTTGTAACACGTTTGGTTTTTGAACCCTGTTGGACTTAATTAAGAATTAAGTTATAAAACTAATTAGGTCTAAAAATTAAGAATTTTCAAATCTAAGATATTTTCATAAAATATGGGTTCGGATATGGGTAGCTTGATTAAGTCTAGCAGTTGATCAAACTGAATCGAGAGTTGGTTAGGTGGGATCAAGAGTACTTAAATTGACCAACCCATTAGATGTATGTTTGGTCAAAGTCGACTCATAGCCACATGTGGTCGACCATCTCAAGATCTAATCTAGCTCCATGGTTCAAGCCGGATTATAGGCTAACCCAATCAGTTCTGGTTAAACAAACTAGTATCTATGGTATGTATGATAGATATGACTGATGGTCTTTAATTAGGAGCTAGTCAATCGGAATGCGTTCATGGTGAGTTAATGGCATATCCCTCCCACCAATCTCACTTACGTTCGATTGGGTCAACTCGATTTTGTATTGAGGTAGCTAATAATTCAAGCTAATCCATGCCACTAGGTTAGTCATAATTATTATGATTAATTAAGTATTAAAGAGACCTAAATTAAAATCTTTATAAGAAAATATTAGGTCATAAGTCTTCCACTATTGTAGTTGTGCAGGCCCTTTTCAGAGTTGATTGTTCTCGATTGGATACAGTGGTTCAGTTGCATCGAAAGATGCAACCACATCTATTAAGCATAGGATGCTATGGATTAGAGTATGGGTTAGGCTCAATATTCTGAATATGATAAGGATCTCAATCATGAATCCAGTTTGTGCAAATGGTGGGTCTGACATAATTAAGGAGTGGAGCAATATTTTAGGCACGGTGAGCTTCACGAATTTGAGATCGAGTTGGGTGCACCATGTTTAGAAAAATATTGGACAAGAGTTGTCCACTCATCTACTGACTCATCATCAATAACTATTAGGTGAGATGGTAAGCCAATCGATGGGACCGCACCACCCACTAAGTCTTTGATTACAAAGATTTTTACATCTCTACCAAGAGAGTGTAGGGATCTGAAAAAATAGGAGCCTAAAATTTATTTAAAAATAAAATTTTTAAATAAATTAGTTAAGTCAATTACAAGTCTAATTAGAAACTTTGACTTTCTATAGAAAAATGTCTGAATCAAACCTCCTATCCAGAATCCTAGACACCCACCATTGATCGGACTAAATTACAAGGATTGGCTTTGAAACTTAAAAATTATTTTGAATTCTGAGAAGCTAACCTATGTTTTGGACTAGAAACTTTCACTCTTCCAGCTCGTCCAACTATTGATCAGAGAGTGTCTTATGAGAAGTGGTTGGATGATGACAACAAGGTCAAGTGCTACGTGTTAGGCTCGATGTCTGATGAGTTGTAGTACTAACATGAAGATATAAAGACTACACACTAAATATTGGCCTACCTACAAGAGTTACACAATGAGCAGAGTCATGAAGCAAGCTATCAAGTCTTAAGAAGACTCTTCAAAGTACAAATGCATGATGGACAGTCGGTCCAAGATCATTGCTTGTTGATGATCAAGGACCTAGAAGAACTTGAGAAGCTCAGAGTATTGATAGACAAGGATCTATAGATTGATATGATCCTATAGTTCTTGACTGATTCATATGAGCAATTCATTATGCTAATTACTACTGAGTAAACTTTGAAGAATTCAAAGGGCTCAGTTCGTACTATGGAGTGAACTTCTTCCAAGAAAAAATCTTTTGGAAAGAAGAAGAAGTTCTGTAAAGAAGCAAAAGAGAAAGGAAAAGAAGAAGAAAGCTATGGAGGAAAAAATATTTTCACTACAACTCTAATAGCCATTGAAAATGGAACTACCTTGTATACCTAGCCAGCTTAAAGAACAAGCAAGAAGGTGGACCTTCTAAAGGTATGCTCGTTATTGAGACAAACCTAATGATTTCTTCTGCATCCAATTGGGTTCTTGACTCTAGATATAGTGCTCATTTGTGCACTTCTATGTCGGATCTTGAGGATAGTAAGAGGTTGAGGAAAGGTGAGATGATCCTGCGCATCAGAAATGGAGCAAGAATTACTGTTGTGGCTATGGAAACCTACCCTCTACAACTACCATCTAGGAGCATCTAAGTACTTGAGGATTATTTTTTTGTACCTGCTACGAGTAGGAATTTAATTTCTATTTCATGTTTAGCACAAAAAAACTATGTGATTAATTTTTTTAAGGACCACTGCATAATTCTTTTTGAAAAAAATAAAATTACAAGTGATTTTTTAATAAACGATCTCTACCAGTTATATGTGGATGTATCTATTTATAATATTGAGCAAAATATGGATGCTATAGGATCAAAGCGACCTAGAGATAGTGTTAACGAAAAGTATCTATGGCACCTTAGGCTAGATCATATAGCTAAAGACAAAATTAATAAATTAAAAAAATTTGAACTAATAGATTCGTTGACTTTTGAGTCATATCCGATTTGTGAGTCATGCCTTCAAGGCAAAATGACCAAGTTGTCCTTTGTAAGGCATGGGGAAAGGACCATGAAGTTACTTGCCCTGGTATATACAGATGTATGCAGTCCATTCGATGTGCCGGCTAGAGATGGGTTTATCTATTTCATTATCTTTATTGATGATTTATCTCAATATGGGTATATGTACCTGATGCGATATAAGTTTGAAGTCTTTGAAAAGTTTAAAAAATTTAGATATGAAATAAAAAATAAATTAGAAAGCCCATTAAAATTCATTGATTAGATCGAGAAGACAAATATCCTAGTCAAAAATTTCTAGACTATCTCAAGAATGATGGCATAGTCTCATGGTGGACTCCACCTGAATTGCCTCAAGTCAACAGAATTTTAGAATGGAGAAACCAGATCCTATTGGATATGGTCCGATCCATGATGAGCTTCACGGATCTTTCTGAATTTTTTTGGAGACATAGTCTGCTAACTATAATATATCTACTAAATAGGATTCCATCTAAAATCATTCCTATTATACCATATGAGATATAGCATGGTAAGAAACCAAATCTAAGTCATCTCAAAATTTGGAATTGTCCAACCCATGTCAAGAGACAGCATGCAAATAAATTAGAATCTAGATCCCTTAGAGCTCGATTCATCGAATATCCTAAAGAGTTGTTAGGATATTATTTCTATCTTCCAAAAGATCATAATGTAATATGAGTCGACATACCATATTTCTTAAAAAATAGTTTATTCAAGATGGTGACATTGGAAGATAGATCAAGCTCGAGGAGATAGTCTCCAAAGAGCAACGAGCTAAGGAACCTAAGGAACCCCAAGCAGTCTGAGCTGATCCATATACTACCTCCTCCATCTCGTAGGTTAAATAGGATTTTTCATCCTCTTGAGAGATACTTAGGTATTATTTTAGAGAATATAGAAAAATATTTCTCATAAGAAATGAGGTTCATCGTGATGATCCAAAAATCTATGATGAGGTGATATCTGATATCAACTCCGAGAAATGGCAAGAGGTAATGAAGTCAAAAATTGACTCAATGCGCTCAAACCAAGTCTAGATCTTGATAGATCTACCTGAAGATATTGTACTTATTGAATATAAATGGATCTTTAAGAGAAAGATTGGTGTAGATGAAAATGTAGAGACATTGAAGGCTAGGTTAGTGGTGCAAGGGTATAGTCAATGCGAAGATATTAACTATCAAGATACCTTTTCACCAGTAGCCATGCTAAAATCCATCCACATGTTGCCTATAATTGCAGCATATTCTGATTATGAAATATGATAGATGGATTTAAAAATAACGTTCCTAAATAGATATCTTGAGAAAGATATCTATATGGAACAGCCACTTAGTTTCACTTTCAATGATGATGATCACAAGGTCTGTAAGCTATAAAGGTCCATTTATGGACTTAAGCAAGCATCTCAAAGCTAGAATGCTCGTTTGAATGATGTAATCAAATTATTTGATTTCATCAAAAATGAAGAAGAGTCCTATGTGTTTAAAAAAGATCAATGGGAGCGCTATTATCTATCTCGTATTGTACGTGTATGATATCCTCCTGATTGAGAATGATATTTTTATATTGACCTCGATCAAGGTATGGTTATCTAAAGAGTTTTATATGAAAGTTCTAGGAGAAGAATCCTTCATTTTGCGGATTAAGATCTATAGGGATAGACCGAAGAGGATGCTAGGATCTCTTCACAGAAGATGTACATAGAGGATGTGCTGAAAGAGGTTTAGCATGGAAAACTCTGAAGAGGGGACTTAATGTCCCTTTAGACATGGCATTCATCTCTTCCAAGAAGATGTGCCCCAGCACACCTGAGGAGAATAGAATACATCAGCAAGATCCCATATGCTTCGACAATAGGGAGCCTCATGTATGCCTTGCTATGTACATGATCTGATATCGCCCATGTTGTGCATGTCACAAGCAGATATCAGTTGAAATCCAGACGAAGAACACTGGACTTCTGTGAAAGTGTATTCCTTAAGTACTTAAGAAGGAACTAAGAATATGTTCCTGGTCATTAGTAATGGAGAACTTCATGTGTAGGGATATACAGACTCAAACTTTATGTCTGATATAGATGATCGAAAGTCGACATCTGATAGTCTATTCATGTACAATGGTGGTGTTGTAAGCTAAAAGAATTTTAAGTAGACTATGATAGCAGACTCCACTATAAAAGTAGAGTACATCACTACCTTGAAAGCTGCAAAGAAGGCATTCTGGCTCAAAAAGTTTGTTGCAGAGCTTAGAGTGATGCCATCAGATGTTGTTCCTCTATACTGCAATAACAATAGCACCATAGTCCTAGCTAAGGAGCCAAGATCTCACTAGAAGTCCAAGCATATCGAGCGGTAGTTTCATCTTACTGCAATTACCTTGAGAAGTGATATATCGAGATTAAGAGAGTCGACACCATAGAAAATATGACTGACCCACTGATGAAGCCTTTGAGCGAGCAGAAGATTGAAGCCTACCTTGAGAAGATGGGACTTAGATTTGTAGCCAATTGATTTTAGGTCAAGTAGGAGTTTGTTAGATATGTGCCCTAGAAGCTAGATTGGCCGACCCTTGTAAATACTTTTTAAGAGCATTTTTATAATTTTAACTTATAATTAATAAAAAAATTATTTTTTTCTATCACATTGTATATTAAAGTATCTATGATACATTCATTGGGTTAACAGGCATAATAACATATATTCTCAAGAGTTGATAAGTTAAGACATGTATTATCATAATTAACTCATAAACTACTTTCGATCGTAGGATCATTATAAGGATGGTAATCGATCCAAAAGATTGGTGTATGATCATTTTCTTAGGATAGATGAGCCTTGAGTCTACGATGTGTAGATACCAGAGCGAGAGTATAGATATTTGTTGAGAACAAGGATACCGAGTGTGACCACCTCGAGCAGTCATAAGGGAGTCTATCTTCTGATCGATGACTAGCTCAATACTATAGTTGTGTGTCTGGTTCTTTGATCTGAGATGCATCGATAATTAACCTTGAGTGTGTTATAGTTTGACTACACCATAGCTCGGTCTCCTAGCCATTTAGAACCAGGAGGTATATGTTGGCTATAGCATGTTCATTGTAGGAATTGGATCGCACCAAAATAGGATCCATCAACCTCGGTAAAGGAGTAGTTCTATGATGATCATGAGATCAAGTCCTAAAGCCCATGGCCATGGAGTGTGAAATAATAGAAAGAGTTTCTATTAGAATTTCACATCGGACTCAAATTGAATGATTCATTCATATGATAGGTGTTGGGTCTGACGAGTTCATCTTAACCTAGATTCTATCAGGACTCATGATAGAAGAACCTAATCACATAGTTGGCTACACTAAAAGATTCATATTTGGTTTTGATGGGTTGCCACCATATACTGCTAGATGTCATTAATAGATTTTGAGATCAATTAGAGTTATCTTGATGATCGATGATTCTAATTGAACGAATCAGAAAAGTTTTGATCCATTGAAAGATGTTTCGATGATGTCAATGATGGAGATCGTGAGATATCTTATTATCATATAGAACTGAACCTAACTAGATCACACAAATAAGGATTTGGATCTGAATGCTATTAATTGGATCAATATGGTTTGATTGATTTAGATTAGATCCAATCAGGTTTAAGAAAATCATGCTAGCACATGATTGGACTTGACTTTCTCCTCTTATGAACTTTCTGATTAGTCTGGACTCAATCAAATCTGATTTGACTTGTCCAAGAATCCTATATAGATTTGTCCTAGTTTGACTGAATATTATCCTGACCAAATTAAGACTTGTCCTAATGAGATCAGAGCTTGTTTTAATCCCATGCAAGGGGCATTAGGATAAGGGTCATTTGACCCAGTCTTTGTAGGAAAGAAGGGAGGGGGTGTGCACCCCTTAGAGATTTTCTAGGAGTGCACACCCCCAGGTGGATTTGGCATGAAGGGAGAGGGTGCACGGCCCCTTTTGGAATGTGTTCTTAGTGGATAGAGTTGTGGGAAGTTTGAAGAGTTCAAACTCTAGGGAATTCTTATCCATGCACCTAACCCTTTTTTATCCAAAATATGTGATGCCACTTTTTCTCATATTTTGTGCGACAAAACACTTGGGAAATTAGAAAGTGGTGTGGAGAATTGGGTGGAGTCCTTCTGTTTTAAGCAATATGATTGTTTAAAGCCCTAGGACTCTAGGGTTGTGCATTGGTCTACAAATAGACCCCTGATCAAAGGTGTTTGGTCAATTAATCTACCATGCCACCACTCTGCCTCTCCCTCCATCTCCGATGTGTTCTCTCCTTTCTCCTCTTCCTCTTCTCCATACCCAAAAGGTTGGGTGGATCAGCAAGCAAGGGTCGAGGTGCTGCTGCTGTGAAGATTGCATCAAGGAGATCCTACTCATGTGACGAATGTCTTGCTGCCAAAGATTGGATCGAAGGCATACTAGAGAGATTCCAGATCTGATCTCTAAGATTAAATCCAAAAGAAGAAGACCTCCAGATCTGATCCAAGTGGATACTAGTAGAGATCAGATACGTGCGCGGTTCAAGTCAGAATCTCGAACAGCATCATATCATCGCTACAAGGTGAACTATTCACCCAATCAGGTGATATATGATATTATGAAATTTATTTTTTATATTTTTATTTTTATATCAATCTAATCAGATCTGAGAACTTTCAGATCTTATCATATTAGGTTAGAAATTTCACTGCATGACCTGATCCGATCAGGCCAATCCTAGGTACTAGTCTAGTTTTTCCTTCATGATGGGGTCAGGATGCTGGAAAAGAGGACACACGTGGAGTAGGAAATGCTGGAAAGGATGTGGAAAGGTAGAAAGAAAAATTTTTTCTTCCATCGATGGGCACTATCGGTAATATAGTAGGAAAAATCTCAATTTCCATGCCAGGGCATTAGCGATGGCAGTTCCATCACTAATACCAACCAACCATCGCTAATACTATTAATTTTTTTCTAAAATTTTTAAAATAATATTTTTTCAAAATTATTAGCGATGGTAAGAACTCCATCGTTAAAGCCATCACTAATAATCATCATCTTTTTAAAATTTAATTTTAATATTGATTTTTTCTCCTTGGTCATTTTTTGGGTGGTTAAAAATTAATGGTGGGTTGTATTAAAGTTTTGGGCTTAATTAATTTATGGATCAAGTCCTAATTAATTTAAATTAGATGTAATTTAATTAGATTTTACTTAATTTTAAGCTAATTGAGTTTTAGTATTTCAAGTAGGACTTGGATTCAAAGCCTAATTGAATTAGGTTTGATAGAACTTCAAATTGGATTCGAATCAGATTAAAATTAGACTCAAATTGAATCATGGATCAAGTTCTAGTTGATTTAAAATAGATTTAACTTAATTAGGATTGACTTAATTTGAGGCTAATTAGATTTTATAATCTAAGTAGGACTTAGATTCAAAGTCTAATTAAATTAGCTTTGATAAGATTTTGAATTTGATTCGAATTGGATTCAAATTGAATCATAGACCAAGATCTAATTGACTTAAATCAGATTTAATTTAATTAGACTTGACTTGATTTGAGGCTTATTGAGTTTTATAATCCATGTAGGACTTGGATTCAAAGTCTAATTAAATTAGGTTTAACAGAATTTTGAATTAGATTCGAAATGAATCATAGATCAAGTCCTAATTGATTTAAATTAAATTAGATTTAATTTAAGTAAGTTTGACTTAATTTAAGATTAATTGGATTTTATAATCTAAGTAGGACTTAGATTTAAAGCCTAATTGAATTAGATTTGATAGAATTTTAAATTAGATTTAAATTTAACCTAAATTAATTTTTTTCTTAATTAATTTGAATTAGATTAAATTTAATTAGGCTTGACTTAATTTAAGAATAATTAGATTTTATAATTCAACTAGGACTTGGATTCAAAGTCTAACTGAATTAGGTTTAATAGTATTTCGAATAGAATTTAAATCAGATTTGAATTAAATTTAAATTAAAAATTATTTTTTTAATTAATTTAAATTAGATTAAATTTAATTATATTTGACTTAATTTAAAGATAATTAGTGATGAAAAGCAAGCAAGATTTCTACCTCTACTTTCGAAACTTTTTTAAAAATTAATTATAGTAAAAATAAAAATTAATCTAATTAATTTATAAAGAGCTATAGATTTGATCTATAAATTCTATATTATCAAGATCTAATATGATATACATGCATACTTTAAAATTTGAAAATAAAATAGCTATAGGTAGTAAAATAATTTTACTAATCTATGTGTTCAGAATATGCTACCTTGCATGGGTAGATAAACTCCGCAATCGAATCACCATCGATCTAATCATCAGGTAGATTTGATCATTGTAACAAAGCCACACACATGTTTGACGTCCATGGATGGTCAACATGAGGTCCTGATCCCGATCGGCTCTTCTCGAGTGCTAGCTTGATGAAGAACACTCCTGATAGCTAGATCTAATTGAATAATTTTGATCTCCCTCCACTGAAACTTTAGATATCTAGATTAGTAGGATAGGTAGAAGAGAGGATGAGGAAGTACTCAAAAAAATTTCATGAAGATCTAACGCTCAGATCTTGTGAAATTAGAATAGAAACCCTAGATCAAGATCTAAGACTTTACAGCACTCAAACCTTGGCACCTCGTTTTCTCTCCCAACTTTTCTTCTCAAATTTTTTTATTTTTTTTTTTAAGTGATGGAAGGGCTCACAAACTAGAGCAGAGGAGTCTAAAATAAAAATGTCACTTAGAAAAAATTCTAAGAAATTTATATAGGGCAAACAAGTCAAGGTAGCATGTGAAAGAGTTGGGATGAAGTGGTTTGCTATTTGAATTCAAATCCCATTTGAATTCAAATTGCAACAAGATCAAACCCATCCATTTAGGACATGAGAAGGGAGGGCAAAATCCTTCTTTTTCATGGAAAAAAAAATTCACAAGAACATCTTTCTCATGGAGAAAAAAATGGTGCAAAAAGGGTGAGGTGGCATATGAAAGACTAGGTCAAACCAGTCTCATAATTATTCATCTAATTGAACCAACCCAATCTAAATTGATTAGGCCCAATTAGATCAGATTAAATCTAACTTATTTAGACTTAATTAGGCTTAGTTAAATCTTAATAAAATCAAAAATTAAATAAGTCAATTCCTAATCAAATCAGCGATCATACTTCTTCGATGATTAGGTCACTCATAACCTATTTGGGTCAAACCTAATTGAATCTAATTCAATTAGACTTGATCCAAAAAATAATTACTCAATAAAATTAAGTTAATTAATGATCAAATCATTAATTAAAGCTCTCATAAATATAGAATCTAAATTTAGTGGATATTTGGACAACAGAGTCTCATCAAAATGAAACTCTTGATGGAAGAGTCCCAAACCAGTGGAAGTCTTGATCTCGGTATCTAAAACAAGTGGAACTCATGATCACAGAGTCCAGACTCTTGATCATAGAGTTTTAGATAAGTAGAACTCAGAGTTCTAGAGCAGTAGGACTCTTAGTCAAAGAGTTCTAGTCCATTAGGATAGCTGATCACAGAGTCCCAAACAATCAGGACTCAGAGTCCTATTGCAGTAAGACTCTTGATCAAAGAGTCCCAGTCCGATAGAACTCTTTACCAACCATCAGATCAGGTAAGAACCGCTAATGTATGTGATCCTATAGGTTCGAACCTAAGCAGGTAGCATAGAAACCACTTTCTATACTAATCAAAGTGACCATCTAGCAATGATACCCGATGTCCGGATAGATTGAATAGTTGCAATCATAATATTCAAAACCTATGTGAATATGGTTATCACATAATTCATCTCTTTAACCTCTATGTATAAGGATGACTTAGAGTTAAACTATCAATCCTAAAAGATACATCCAAATCGTGTCTCAAAGCAATTAGCCCTGTGACTCCTCACTAGGACTACCCTGGCCAATAATTTGCTAAATTGAAACACAATTAAACATAGCTCCTAAACTGAAGTGGTCAATCCCATCTTGACTCACACATCGACTCCTCAAGTACTTGACTGTGCCCAAAAATCTTTCATCACTGAATTAAAAATTTAGGTAGTCCAGCACCAAAACACAGTGAGTTGCCTGAAAGTCACCATGGTGAGCTTAGGTCAGAGGGACACTTATATCCATATTTCTATTAGACCAAATCTTGATAGTAGAAAAGCTCCAAAATTGATCACGTTCAGTGCAGATGGATTTCTACATCTCACCTGCATGCCATACCATTATCTACACACTTCTTGGTTAAGAGGACAACCAACCTATGTAGTATACAATGACCTACACTCGATAAATATTATCATCCTTGATAACAATGTATCATTTGGTCACAAACAGGTTTAAAGACTAAATGACAAATCCTCCTTTATCGATTCTAAATAGTCCTAAGGATATCCCTACAACATAGGAGTTCATTAGAAGATGTGAGATTTTATAATGATAAAATGTCAAAATAAATTTTATTTATTAATAATTCATATATAAGTATAAGAAATAGCATAATCATCAATAGGCTGACGATTGGCTTTGGAACACTATTTTCAATAATCTTCCACTTAGACTAAAACCAATCAGTATAATATCTAATATCCATCTTCAACTTGAAATCATTGAACTCCTTCACTACAACAGCTTTAGTGAATAGATCAATCAGGTTCTTCTTTCTGTCGATCATCTGAAGATCGACATCACCTCGATCCATAATCTTTTGGATAAAGTGGTAGCGACATAGAATATGTTTCGTCCGCTGGTGTGCCTTCGGTTTCTTCACTTGAGTAATGGCTCTAGTGCTATCATAACAGAGCATAACAAGACCATCAAGGATGCTACTCCAAGCTCAGTGATAAATTTTCTTAGCTACACTGCTTCTTTGGCAGCATCTGATGCAGCGACATACTCCACCTCGCAGATTGAGTCGACTACAGTATGCTGCTTGAAACTCTTCCAGCGGACAGCTCCACCATTAAAGGTAAACACATATCCCAACATACTTTTGTTGTTATCATGATCAGACTAAAAATTGGAGTCTATACATTCAACAAGTCTTAGGTCTGACTCACCATAAATAAGCCACTGATCCTTAGTATTTTTTAAATACTTCAAGATGATTTTAACAACCTTTTAGTAGATCTTTTCTGGATCAGATTGGTATCTACTTACTACCCATAGTGAGTATGCCACATCTGATCGCGTACATGTCATGGCATACATAATAGAACTGATTGCCAAAGCATATAAAATTCTATTCATACGCTCTCTTTTTTGAGGTGTTGTCGGACAATTTTACTTCGAGAGAGAAATTTCGTAGCCTATCTGATGCGGAACAGCCTAAAAAAAAAAAGACCAAGCTTTCTTTCATTCATCAACAACAAATTACGTTCGATCATGGCATATTATTCTCAGGACAGATAGTATGGTTGCCTATACTCTGCTCAGGAGGAATGACTGATTGACATGGGACCAAAGTACGATCAATCTAAATGATGTTGATGAATGTCATTTTAGAGATCAGTAAATAACTAGCAATAATAAAGTAAATAGATAGATGGCAAAAATTAAACATGCTCATAAATAATTACAAAAAGAAAAATATAAATGGAATGAAGGATAGCAAGAAATTAAGCCCATAAGAAAATTCAAAAAATGATAAGAAGAATTTGGATCATGGTAGTTAAGAAACTACCCTAATTAGGGTTCTTAATCTTTTAACCAAGCAGATCTATCAATAAAGAACTGGGGCTTTACCAATATTGGATCTAAAAAAATAAGTAAAAATCAAAGATCAGTTGAGAAGGAATGAAGATCCTTGTCAATGTTTGATCTATAGAATAATAGATCACTCTTTCTCTCTCTGCATGATAGATAAAAATCTTAGAGGAGATCGATCTTTTTTTGGTGGAATAGGCTTGTGTAGTTAGATGGTGAAGATAAATTGAGGTCGTAGGAACACTGAATCTTAAGAAAATGAAGGTTAAAGAGATAGAAAAAGATGGGTCTCACACCCTCCCCTCGTGGGGTGATTTTGGATCTCACACCCTCTTCCTCTTGGAGCGACCAACACAAGTGTTTGTGAAAATTATAAAGTAATTCATTCATTCATTCTCTCATCATCAAAGATACATGGGTTTATATAGGATCCTAGGGGTCCTATTTCTTTAGGAATCCTATTCTCTTTATAAGAAAAAAATTAACCTTCCAACAAAAAAGTAAAACATTATGTGTGGTTTCCAAATACAATAATATATCATATCTATCTTTTATAGAACCATAGAAAAGAAATCAGTCTTTTAATAAAATAAGTAAAAAATCAAGAACTCTTAAGAAATTCTATGGAAGAAAAAGAACTGGGCACTTGATGCCTGGCACAACTTGGCATGAGGATTCTTGGGCATGGCACATGCTGGCATATGTATTTTCTTCCTAGGCATTTTGAGAGTGGTGGCTCCAAAGATGACATGGATCAGGCTTGCTTCTTCATGATGGTCTCTTTTCAAATAAGGCTCAATCCAAAATAAACCCAAGTATGGTCCTATGGATCCAAAACTAAATACATCAAAAGAACTAATTGATTAAATCAAAAGGACTGAAACAAAATAACTGAAGTAGAGTTATTCTGATATGGCTTCTTCAATCCAAATTGAATCTAAATTATGTTGTCGACTTCTGATGGCTCTGGTGTCCGCACCAATTTTTTCGAGGTGGGGAGAACTCGACCCTGTCGAGGGGGAGTCGATTTTGCTTTGGTGACGCTCAAGTAAATCGGGATCAATACGCTGCAGCTCTTCTCGAGTGATCCAGGTATCCTCGGACTTCGGTCGACCTTGCCATCTAACTAAGTACCGCTGATAGCCTCGACTCCAGGTAGAGATGACCTGCTCATCCAAAATTCTCTCAATCTGATCATGCTTTGACATTTTGGCTGGTGGACACTCAAGAATAGGCTCTCTCTCAAAGGTTGGTTTAGGCTCAAATAGCTCACTAGGTATCCAAGTTGGCTCTTTATAGGCGATGAGATCTGCAATGTTAAAAGTAGAGCTAATCCCAAAATCAAAAGGTAAGTCTATAAAACATGCATTTGGTCTGATCTTCTTTAAAATCTTAAATGGACCTGCTCCTCGAGCATGTAACTTCTTGATGGTTCCTAGTAGAAATCGTTCAGGCCTCATTCGAACCATCACATAGTCTCCTTCTGCAAACTCTTGGGCATGTCGATGAGAATCTGCATTCTGTTTATAAACTTTATTACTAATACTATTTTTTTTATTGATCTCTTTATGTAAACTCTTGACATGCTGTGCAAATGACTTTGTAGAATCAAAAATTCTAGCATACATGGGCAGTGGGATAAGGTCTATTAGTTTTCTAGGTTGATATCCATGAACTACTTCAAAAGGACTCATGCCAATGGACCTATTAACAGAGCTATTATATGCAAATTCAGTTCGAAGCAATAAAAGATCCCAATTATCCATATGTTCTCCAATCAAGCAACACAATAAATTTTTAAGACTCCTATTGACCACTTCAATCTGACCATCTATTTGTAGGTGAAAGGCAGAAAAAAAAAATTCATTTTTTTGTCTAGAAGGTGCCATAAGGTTTTTCAAAAGTAGCTCATGAATCTAACATCCCTATCAGATACAATGATTTTGGGTAATCCATGTAATTTAATAATCTCATCAAAGTATATTCTTGCAACTTTTGAAGTGTCCGACGTTTGGCAACCGGGCAAAAAATGGGTCATTTTTGAAAACCTATCTACAACTACTAGAACTGAATCATGCTTCCTAACTGTCTTAGGTAAGCCTAAAACAAAATCCATGCTAACATCTTGCCAAGAATAGTCTGGTATAGGTAAGGGTGTGTATAGGCCTGTGTTCTATTTTCTTTGCTTGGCAACAGCACACGTTCTACACTGGATAATAATTCAAACGATATCTCTTTTCAGGCTTGGCCAAAAGAACTAAACTTATACCAACTCTATGGCTTTATTCCTACCAAAGTGTCCAGCTAATCCTCCAGCATGTAGTTTTCAAACTAGAAAATTTCTTAAAGATGTACGAGGAACACACAGCCTAGCTTCTCTAAACAAGTAACCATCCTGAAGGGTATATTCATTGTATTCTCTAGATGGTCCTTTTCGTAAAATGGTAAGTATGCTGCTAAAATTTGAACACTCCTGATAATCTTCTTTAATCTTATCAAAATCAACAACCTCTATACTAATGGTGGACAACAAAGTATGACGATGACTCAGGACATCAACAGCGCGATTCTCTACAACCGCACGATATTTCAAAATAAAAGTATAGGCTTGCAAAAACTCGACCCACCTACCATGT
Organism: Cocos nucifera; assembly: GCA_006176705.1. NCBI lineage: Eukaryota > Viridiplantae > Streptophyta > Magnoliopsida > Arecales > Arecaceae > Cocos > Cocos nucifera. Next base: position 53,666 of record QRFJ01000958.1, on the reverse strand, counting down.
CTATGATTCAGTTTCTTTTGAAAATTCAGAAATCAGAGGGTTTCATGATCTGAGTATAAAACAAATTCTTGCGGTAGTAGGTAATGTCTTCAGTATCTTAGGGCTTGGACTACCACATAAAACTCCTCATCGTAGGTAGAATACTTTAGTTTAGAATCATTAAGTTTCTCACTAAAATATGCTATTGGATGACCTTCTTGACTAAGGACACCACAATCCCAACTCCCGATGCATTGCATGCAACTTCAAAAATTTTGAAAATATCAGGTAAACGTAGGACTGGGGCGTGGGTCATTTTATCCTTAATATTTAGGAAGGCTCTATTGGCTGCCTTAGTCTATTCAAAATCTTCCTTTCTAATACAATCAGTGATGGGAGTGGCTATGGTGCTAAACCCTTTTATAAATCTATAATAAAAGGTTGCTAATCCATAAAAACTTCGCACGTCATGCACACTCTTGGGTACCGGCCACTCAACTATTGCTTTAAAATTTTCAAGATCGGCAAACACACCATCGGGGGTAATAATAAAATCTAAGAAGTTGACACGATCCATCATGAAAGCACATTTTTTAGGATTGGCATACAGACTTTCTATTCTAAGGACTTGGCAGACTTTTTGAAAATGATCTAGATGGTCCTCCCTAGTTCGAATATAGATCAAAATGTCATCAAAGTACACAACTACAAACACTCCTATAAACGATCATAGTACTTGGGTCATCAATATCATGAAAGTACTAAGGACATTAGATAACCCAAATGGCATCACCATCCACTCATATAAACCATCTTTCATCTTAAAAGCAGTTTTTCACTCATCTCCCGATCTAATCCTTACTTGATGGTAACCACTCTTGAGATCAATTTTAGAGAAAATAGTAGCTTCGGCCATCATATCTAGCATGTCATCTAACCTAGGAATGGAAAAATGATACTTAATGGTGATCTTATTAATGGAATGACTATCTATGCACATCCTCCATGTTCCATCCTTTTTTGGAGTCAATAGTGCAGGAACTGCACAAGGACTTAAACTCTCTCTCATGAATCTTTTTTTCATCAGCTCTCCAACTTGCCTTTGTAGCTCAGCATGCTCAGTGGGGTTCAACCTATAATGGGGCAAATTGGGTAGGGTAGATCCAGATACCAAATCAATGGTGTGCTAAATGTTTCTCATGGATGGTAAGTGATCTAGGAGATCCTCAAGAAAGACATCATAAAATTCACTAAAAATACTGACTACTTCCTTGGGATGATCTATCTTAGGATCCTTACGAACTTCTCTCACAGTAATCATCCAAACTGATGATCCTTTACTCACGGTTATCTCTAATTCCTTAGCACCTATCAAATGGAGGCTTTTCTTTTTGATATTTTTTTTGGTCCATCGCCTATCTTTCTATTAGTAGCCTTAGGTGGGGAAGGATTGATCATGATCTTCTTACCCTTATGAGTAAAACTACAGAAGTTGGTTTGGCCATAAATCATAACATCATTATCAAACAGCAAAGACCGACCTAATATGATACTTCTGACTTCCATGGGTAAGACATTGCACCAAACATGATCCTGATAAGAATGGAGTTGGATGGAAATACGGCATCTAAGTTTGATGAGAATAAAGGAGGAATCTATCTAAGACACATGGTTGGGCTGGGATAATCTATAGGAGCTAATCCTAATTGCTTAACCTGTCGGTGGAGGTGGCGTTGATATGGCTACCACTATCAATGATCATCTTATAAATTTTATCACTAAATTTTATGAACGTATGAAAAATAGAAGTCCTATGCTAGTCTTCACTCTTCTTAGTCTGTGCTAGAACATACCTAACGACTCCAAGCCTAAGGTCTGACTCTGGTGCAACAAAATTTATGATGTCCTCAGTACTCTCAAACTGCTTGACTAAGTCTGGATCAGCTTCATAAACTTTCTCAATATTTTTTAGAGTTTTCTCTTCTAATTTTTTCACAAATAAAGATCAGTTGGAACATTATGCAGCAAAATGACCATAACCATGGCACTTGAAGCAGTGGAATCGAGAACTACTTTCCTTAGATAACTCTCCTACAACTCTTTTTTCTTTATCTTCTTTTCTCATAATAGTTTATAAGTGAAGGTCCATTACTAGAAGCCTGGGTAGTATCGGGTCTCGATCTAGAAGGGGTTACTTGGCTAGGTTCAAGATGATGGATGGTTGAATACTTAGAAAATCTCTCAAAGTCAAAGGCAAGTTGATAAGCTTGTTCTAACGTAGTTACCTCTCACAAAAAGAGATCATGCTAGATATTCTCTCGTAAGCCAACTCTAAATCTAGACAAGATAACAACCCTATCTTCGATTACTGCATATCTCATGAGGTACTCATCCAATCTCGTGATGTACTCTGTGACTGATCTCTTCTCTTGAGTAAGTCTCTGCCACTTATCTAAAAGTCTTTATTGGTAGGAAGTGGAGAGGTATTTTTTTCTGAGTTTCTCCTTCATTTCATCCCAAATTTTTATCAGATCTTATATTCTCTGGTTGAGAAGACGTTCAATATTTTTTTAATAAAGTCGGGCTTGCCTAACCAACTGAAGGGAAATCCTGATTTTCCGGTCCAGGTTCGTCCAGATCTGATTAGATCAAGAGATATATTTCAAAAATTTTCTCTTGACCTTAATCAGATCTTGATATATTTCAGATCTGATTCTTATTATTTTAATAAATAAAATAAAATAAGATAAATTAAATCAAATTCAATTTACCTGATTTGGGTAATCCTATTACCCTGTAGATGATCCTGATTGCAGCGGAAGGTTCTGGATCTTAGCCACGCAAGTGCCTGGCCTCTACCGGTATCCACTCGGGTTGGATCTAGAGATCCTCTTCTTCTCTATCACACCTCCAAAAATCAGATCTGGATCTGATCTGGAGGATCTTCAAAACTCTTTTGAAGATCTGCAGTCGTCCTTTTGCAGCAGCGCAGCCTTCTTGCTTTTGATCGCCTTTCCTTGATCTGAATCGCACCAAACTAAGTCCAAAACACTTTTGGACGTGGAGAGCAAGGGGAGAAGAGAGTATGGCATGGAGAAGGAGGGGAGAGGCAGCCTTGGGGCGTGGGAAATCTCTTTCAATAAGACTTTGACTTGGAATTAGGGTTGGGCGCAGGGTCTTATTTATAGACTAAGCTGTGATCCAACTCCTCTTCCTCTCCAACCAATCACAACCCTTTGTGAAATCAGATCTAAATCTGATTGGTTGGAAATAGAGACCCCTGGATTCCTCCTTAGAGGGCGCCTAAGACCAGTCAAACTTGGATTCTTAGTAGAACTCTAATTGGAATCCAAAAGGGAGGTGGAGTCCTTGTCCAACAAGGACTCCTAGGCGCCTCCTAACTTGGGCTCACGCCACCCTTGGCGTGCGCCCTTCTCCTTGCCAGGTTCTGGCAGGGGGACAAGGCCCCCACCAGCTCTCCAATAGGTGCATGACATGTGGTCAAAAGTCAAAGTGTCAATGGTCAACGTTTGACCAGTCAAAGGTAGACTTTTGACCAAAGTCAAAGAACAAGAAATGGCAGGTGACCAAAAATGGCAGGTAATGTCTTACAAAATAAGACAACCTTTTCTGACTTGGACAACCTCCAGTCAGACCATATGAAGGCCTCTGATTGAGCACAAACTCCTTTGGCTCAGTCAGGACAACTTATTTATGATAGTAAAAGAAGAACGTTAGGTTCAATCGAGTGCTAGCACGATTTCCTTGAACCTAATTGAATCTCATTCAGATCAATTGAACTAGATCAGTTCAATTGATGATCACCAGATTCAAACCCTTGTTTGTGTGACCCAGTTAGGTTCAGTTCTGTATGGTAATGGGATATGTCATGATCTCTATCATCGACATCATCGAAACTCCTTTCGATGGATCAGAACTCTTCTGATTCGAACAGCTAGAATGATCGATCATCTAAATCATTCTAATTGCTCCCAAAATCCACCAGTGACACCTAGCAGTATATGGTGGCAACCCATCAGAGCTGAATGCGAACCTCTTGGTGCAGCTACCTGTGTGATTAAGTTCTTCTATCTTGAGCCCCGATCAGATTAGGGTTAAGGTGAACTCGTCAAACCCTAGTCTCTGTCATATGATGTAATCATTCGATTCGAAGTCCAATGTGAAAATCTAAATAGAAACTCTTTCTATTATTTCACTCTACCATGGCCATGGGCTTCTGGACTTGATTCTCATGATCATCATAGGGCTGCTCCTCTACCACCGAGGTAGATAGATTCCATCTTGATGCAATCCAGTTCCTACAATGAACATGCTAATAGCCAACATACACCTCAGGGTTCCATATGGCTAGGAGACCGAGTAATGGTGTAGTCAAACTATAACACCCTCAAGGTGAACTGCCGATGCATCCTCAGGTCAAAGAACCAGACACACTACTGCAGCATCGAGTCAGTCATTGACGAGAAGGTAGACTTCCTAATGACTACTCGAGGTGGTCACGCTCAGTGCCCTCGTTCTCTAACGAGTACCTGTACTCTCGCTCCGGTGTCTCCACACCGTAGACTCAAGACTCATCTACTAAAGAGAAGCGATTGTACACCAACCTTTCCGGATCAATCACCATCCTCGTGATGATCCTATGGTCGGGAGCATTTTATGAGTTAATAATGATTATTCATGTCTTAAATTTTCAACTCTTGAAAATATGAATTATCATTACCATTAACTCAAAGGATGTATCACAGACACTAAATACACATATGTGATAGAAAATAACCCATTTTATTGATTATAGTCAAAATTATAATTTTGCCCCTAGAAGTGTATTACAAGTGTCAGCCAATTCTGGCTTCTAGGGCACATATATCTAACAATCTCCCACTTGTCCTAAAGCCAATTGGGCTACAAGTCTAAGTTAGTTCCCATCTTCTCAAGGTGGGCTTCGATTCTTCTGTTGCCCAACGGCTTTGTAAGTGGGTCTGCCCACATTATCTGTGGAGTTGACCTCTCTTGACCTCAACGTAACCTTTCTCAAGGTAAATCGCGGATGAGATGATATCGCCGCTCAATGTGCTTGGACTTCTGGTGAGACCTCGGCTCCTTAGCAAGGGCTATGGCGCCATTGTTGTCGCAGTAAAAGAGGAATGGCATCTGATGGCATTACTCCAATTTCTGGCAGAAACTTCTTGTACCAGAACGCTTCCTTTGCAGCCTCTGAATGCAGCTATATATTTCTGCTTCCATGGTGGATCTGCTATCACGAGTTTGCTTGGAACTCTTCAGCTGACAGCTCCACCATTGCACACAAACAGCACTTCAGATGTCGACTTTCGATCATCTAATATCGGACATGAAGTCCGATGCCTGTGTATCCCTGAACTTTGGAGTTCTCCATTTACCAAAGACCAAACATCATATCCTTAGTTCTTCTCAAGTACTTAAGGATACATTTCAGCAGAAGTCCAGTGTTCTTCACCTGGATTTGACTCGATATCTGCTTGTGACACTCACAGCATGGGCTATATCAGGTCGTGTACATAGCAGGGCATACATGAGGCTCCCTATTGCAGAAGCATAAGGAACTTGTCATGCGTTATTTCCTCAGGTGTGCTGGGGCACATCTTCTTGGAAAGATGAATACCATGTCTGAAGGGTATTAATCCCCTCTTAGAGTTTCCCATACTAAACCTCTTTAGTACTTCCTCTATGTACATTTTCTGTGAAAGTCCTAGCATCCTATTCGGTCTATCCCTATAGACCTTAATTCCTAGAATAAAGGATGCTTCACCTAGGTCTTTCATGGAGGAATTCCTTGGACAAATATGACTGATGTCAACATGGGAATAATTCCAAAAGAGGATGTCATCCACGTACATAGGAAGACAACAGCGCTCCACTGACCCTTTGAAAACACAATGGTTCCTCTTCATTTTTATGAAACCAAATTTTTTGATCACATCATTAAAACGAGTGTTCCGCTCCGAGATGCTTGCTTAAGTCCATTATATGGACCTTTGCAGCTTGCAACCTTGTGATCAGTATACTGGATGTGAACCTAGGGCTGTTCCATATAGATATCTTCCTCAAGATATCCATTTAGGAATGCCGTTTTCACGTCCATTTGCCATATTTCATAATCGAAAAGAACTAGACAGCAATGTGCGGATGAATTTTAGCATAGCTACCGGGGAAAGGTATCCAAGATACATGCCTTCGCGGTTGACTATAACCTTTGCCACCAGTCTAGCCTTGATGTCTCCACATTTCCATCTGCACCAATCTTTCTCTTGAAGATCCATTTACACCCAATAGGTTACTATACCTTCTGGTGGATCTACCAGGTCCAGACTTGGTTTGAGTGGCATCGAGTCGATCTCTGACTTCATTGCCTCAAGCCATTTCTGCGGGTCGATATCTGATATGCCTCGTAGTAGGATTTGGATACACAACTATGAGCACATTACTATGAGGAACATTTTCTCTATATCCTCTGAAATAATACCTAAGTTCTTTTAGGGGGATGGGAAACTCTTTCCGATCTACGAGGTGGAGGAGTAGTGTTCTTATTGGATAACCTGATTTGGTTCCACTTGGTCTATTAGCCTTATGTTGGAAGCTTTTCATCAAGCTTAATCTGCTTTTCAATGCACATATGCTTGAATAAACTATTTTTCAAGAAATATGGCATGTCGACTCACAATCACATTGTGGTCTTCTGGAATGTAGAAATAGTATCCTAATGACTCTTTATGGATCCTATGAATCGAGCTCTAAAGGACCTAAACTCTAACTTGTCCGATTTTTAACATAAGCGGACAACCCAAATTCTGAGATGACTCAGACGTGGTTTTTACTACGTGCCATATCTCATACGGTGTGGTAGGAACGGTTTTAGAGGGAACCCTTTCAGTAAATAATTGAAGTTAATAATGAATGTCCACAAAAGAAATCTGGGAGGTCTGTGAGCTCACATGGATCGAACCATATCCAATAGAGTCCCGATTTCTCCGTTCTGAAACCCAATGAGTTGAGGTTTGTGGAGGTCCATTGAGAGACTATGCATTTTCTTTAAGATAGTCTAAGAATTCCCGACTAAGGTATTCACCTCTCGATCTGATCGAAGAACCTTAATGGGTTTTTCCAAGTTTGTTTTTCACATAGTCTGAAATCCTTTGAACTTTCACAGGCTTCAGACCTAATGTCTCATAAGATACAATACCATACCTAGACAGATTCATCGTAAAGGTAATGAAGTAGACAAAATTGCTCTAGAACATGAATGGGCGCACACATCAGTATGTATCGGGCAAGGAGATCTGTGGCCCTCTCCCATGTCCAACAAAAGGGATTTAGTCATTTTGCCTTGAAGACAAGATTCACAAGTTGGATATGAAACAAAGTCAATGGACTCAATAGCCCATTTTTCTCCAATTTGTTAATCCTATCTTCTGCTATATGACCTAATCTCAGGTGCCATAGATATTTGTCGTTTGGACTATCCTAGGTCGTTTGATTCACGTTTTGCTCGATAGTTAAAACAGGTACATCAATATGCAACTGATAAAGACCATTAACAAGGAAAACCATTTGCAATTTTATTTCTTTCATAAAGAATGTTAACAATGTCCTTAAAGAAGGTGATCACATAACCTTCTTGTGCTAAGCATGAAACAGAATCAATTCCTGCTAGCTAGGCACACATAATACAAGTCTTTTAAAACTAAGTCTAAACCAGATGGTAATCGCAGAGGGTATGTTCCCACGGCTACTGCAGCAACTCTTGCTCCATTACCGACGCGTAGGATCATGTCTCCATCCCTCAGCCTCCTGCTATCCTCAAGACCCCGCATAGAAGTGCACAGATGAGCACTAGAACCAGAGTCAAGCACCCAACTGGATGCAGAAGAAACCGTAAGGTTAGACTCAATAACGAGCATACCTCCAGAAGGACCTTCCTTCTTGTTCTTTAGGGTGGCCAGGTAAGTAGGGCAGTTCCATATGCATCGCTGTTGCAATGGAAACACTTTCCTTTGCCATCGACCTTCTTCTTCGGTTCTGCCTTCTTCTTCTTTGATCCTTCTACCTTTTGCCTTTTCACAGACTTCTTTTTCTTTCCATAAGACTTTCTTTTGGAAGAAGTCCGTTCCATAGCAAGAACTGAGCCTTTAGAACCTTTCATAGAAAGCTCAGCAGTAACCAGCATATTCATCAACTCGGCCAAGGAATTTTGAAGTTTATGCATGTGGTAATTCATGATGAATTGCCCATATGCATCAGTCAAGGATTGCAGAATAATATCGTTCTGCAAATCCAAGTCCAACTTCACACCGAGCTTCTCAAGCTCTTCCATGTCCTTGATCATTGTCAGACAGTGATCTTGGACTGACTGCCCATCACGCATCTTAGCCTTAAAAGTCGTTTCGTGACTTGATATTTGGCTGTGCGACTCTGTTCACCAAACATCTCCTGTAGGTGAGCCAACATTTGGCGAGCAGTCCCGATATCTTCATGTTGGCACTGGAGCTCATCAGACATCGAGCCCAACATGTAGTATCTGGCCTTATTGTCTTCGTCAATCCATTTTTCCAGAGACGCTCTCTGTTCAGTGGATGGACGAGCTGGTAAGGTGGGAGGGTCCTGGTCCAAAACATGTGTTAACTTCTCTGAACCCAAAATAATTTTGTAGTTCTTGAGCCAATCTTTATAATTGGGTCCAGTCAGTCTATGTGTGTCTAGGATACGTGCTAGTGGGTTGGACGCAGACATTTTCCTATAGAGAGTCAAAGACTCTAGTTAGATACTGTAATTTTGACTTGACCAATTTGTTTAGGGATTTTATTTTAAACAAATTAGCTCCCACTATTTTCTCGGATCCCTACACTCCCTCTGTAGAGATGCGAAAATCTCCACGATTGATGATTTCTAGTGGGTGGTGCGGTCTCACCAACTGACTCATCACCTCACCTAAAACATAGGGATGGGTTAGCCAATGAGTGAACAACTCTTGTTCAATGATTTCTAACCATGGTGCACCCAACTTGATCTCTAATTCATGACCGAATCCGTATCCGGAATTATTGATCCACTCCTTAGTTAAGTCAGACCCACCATTTGCATAGACTGGGTTCCTAATTGGGTCTCTCACCGTATCCAGAATATTGAGCCCAACTCATCCTCCAGCCCATAGCATCCAATGCCTAATAGACATGGTTGCGTCTTCCCGGTGCAACTGAGCCACTGTATCCAGCCGAGAACAATCAACCCCGGGAAGGGCCCGCACGTCTACAATGGTGGAAGACCTCGGACTTAATCTTTTCTTAGGGAGAATTGATTCAGGTCTCATTAAACTAGACTTGGCTTAGTCATAACAATTATGACTAACCTAGTGGCATGGGTCAGCTCGGATTATTGACCACCTCAGATCAGAACTGTGTCAACAGATATGGCCAGGTAAGTGAGATCGGTGGAAGGAATATGCCGTTAACTCGCACAAGAACGCATTCAGGTCGAGTAGCTTCCAATTAAAAACCAGTCGGTCGTCTGTGCCAAACTTACCTTAGACACCAAATTGTTGAGTTAGAACCAATTGGGTTAGCCTACAATCCAGACTCTAACCTCTGAGCCTAATTAGGTCTTGCTTGATCGTGACTCGATCTTGACCCAGACTTAATCCTATTAGGCTGGTCAATTTAAGCATTGTTGATCCCATCTAACCAACTCTTGATTCGGTTTGATCAACCACTTAGACCTAATTGAGCTACCCAAGCCCGAACCCAGTATTATGAATATGTCTTAGATCTGAAATTCTCAATTTTAGACCTAATTGATATTCCATAAACTTAATTCTTAATTAAGTTGGGTTCATAAACAAAATATGCACAATAAATCCTAGGGTTTCAGGATCTAGGGTTTTGCAGAAAGTAAGTTTTGGATTTCTGATTAAGGACGAACACGCAGCACCCCTACACGTCATAAGAACACCCCATCGAATGGGAAGAGAGGGCCTTTAAACCCTTCTTCGTTCTTATGACCGGACGGCCAAGAGGAACGCCTTAATCAGGAACATTCAATACTACAAAACAATTATAGATCTATATCATATATCTCATATACAAATTTAGATCTAATCAAGGCATATTTTGCATACATCTCATGTATCATAATCATGCATGTTTTTAGATCTAAATTATCACATAATAATCTAAAAAATTAGATTTAAATTGATCTAATCAAAATAAATTCTAATCTAGATAATTATGTAGAACTATTCTACAACTAGTCTAGTCATGCATCTATCATATCTCATATGATATTTAAAATTAAATAATTTTTATTTGTTATTTATCAGATGTTATTATAACACTTATAATATCAGAAAATAGTAAATAAAAAGATCTAAAATATGATTTAATCATATTAAATCAAAGACATGCAAAACTATTCTATAGAACTATTCTATTCTAGAACTAGTCATGCATATCTTCATGTTCTTAGATCCAAATCATTTAATTTTAATTTTTCCTGATTTCAGATCTGATCACATCTCATGTGACATCTGAAATCATGTTATTTTTAATTAAAATAAAATTAAAATCAAATCTAAACAATTTTAGAACCATGGCTCTGATACCAGTTGAAGGGAAATCCTGATTTCCCGGTCCAGGTTCGTCCAGATCTGATTAGATCAAGAGATATATTTCAAAAATTTTCTCTTGACCTTAATCAGATCTTGATATATTTTAGATCTGATTCTTATTATTTTAATAAATAAAATAAAATAAGATAAATTAAATCAAATTCAATTTACCTGATTTGGGTAATCCTATTACCCTGTAGATGATCCTGATTGCAGCGGAAGGTTCTGGATCTTAGCCACGCAAGTGCCTGGCCTCTACCGGTATCCACTCGGATTGGATCTGGAGATCCTCTTCTTCTCTATCACACCTCCAAAAATCAGATCTGGATCTGATCTGGAGGATCTTCAAAACTCTTTTGAAGATCTGCAGTCGTCCTTTTGCAGCAGCGCAGCCTTCTTGCTTTTGATCGCCTTTCCTTGATCTGAATCGCACCAAACTAAGTCCAAAACACTTTTGGACGTGGAGAGCAAGGGGAGAAGAGAGTATGGCATGGAGAAGGAGGGGAGAGGCAGCCTTGGACGTGGGAAATCTCTTTCAATAAGACTTTGACTTGGAATTAGGGTTGGGCGCAGGATCTTATTTATAGACTAAGCGTGATCCAACTCTTCTTCCTCTCAACCAATCATAACCCTTTGTGAAATCAGATCTAAATCTGATTGGTTGAAAAAGAGACCCCTGGATTCCTCCTTAGAGGGCGCCTAAGACCAGTCAAACTGGATTCTTAGTAGAACTCTAATTGGAATCCTAAAGGGAGGTGGAGTCCTTGTCCAACAAGGACTCCTAGGCGCCTCCTACTTGGGCTCACGCCACCCTTGGCGTGCGCCCTTCTCCTTGCCAGGTTCTGGCAGGGGGACAAGCCCCCACCAGCTCTCCAATAGGTGCATGACATGTGGTCAAAAGTCAAAGGGTCAATGGTCAACGTTTGACCAGTCAAAGGTAGACTTTTGACCAAAGTCAAAGAAAAGAAATGGCAGGTGACCAAAAATGGCAGGTAATGTCTTACAAATAAGACAACCTATTCTGACTTGGACAACCTCCAGTCAGACCATATGAAGGCCTCTGATTGAGCACAAACTCCTTTGGCTCAGTAAGGACAACTTATTTATGATAGTAAAAGAAGAACGTTAGGTTCAATCGAGTGCTAGCACGATTTCCTTGAACCTAATTGAATCTCATTCAGATCAATTGAACTAGATTAGTTCAATTGATGATCACCAGATTCAAACTCTTGTTTGTGTGACCCAGTTAGGTTCAGTTCTGTATGGTAATGGGATATGTCATGATCTCTATCATAGACATCATCGAAACTCCTTTCGATGGATCAGAACTCTTCTGATTCGAACAGCTAGAATGATCGATCATCTAAATCATTCTAATTGCTCCCAAAATCCACCAGTGACACCTAGCAGTATATGGTGGCAACCCATCAGAGCTGAATGCGAATCTCTTGGTGCAGCTACCTGTGTGATTAAGTTCTTCTATCTTGAGCCCCGATCAGATTAGGGTTAAGGTGAACTCGTCAAACCCTAGTCTCTGTCATATGATGTAATCATTCGATTCAAGTCCAATGTGAAAATCTAAATAGAAACTCTTTCTATTATTTCACTCTACCATGGCCATGGATTTCTGGACTTGATTCTCATGATCATCATAGGGCTACTCCTCTACCACCGAGGTAGATAGATCCCATCTTGATGCAATCCAGTTCCTACAATGAACATGTCACAGCCAACATACACCTCAGGGTTCCATATGGCTAGGAGACCGAGTAATGGTGTAGTCAAACTATAACACCCTCAAGGTGAACTGCCGATGCATCTCAGGTCAAAGAACCAGACACACTACTGCAGCATCGAGTCAGTCATTGACGAGAAGGTAGACTCCCTAATGACTACTCGAGGTGGTCACGCTCAGTGCCCTCATTCTCTAACGAGTACCTGTACTCTCGCTCCGGTGTCTCCACACCGTAGACTCAAGACTCATCTACTAAAGAGAAGCGATCGTACACCAACCTTCCGGATCAATCACCATCCTCGTGATGATCCTATGGTCGGGAGCTGTTTATGAGTTAATAATGATTATTCATGTCTTAAATTTTCAACTCTTAAAAATATGAATTATCATTACCATTAACTCAAAGGATGTATCACAGACACTAAATACACATGTGTGATAGAAAATAACCCATTTCATTAATTATAGTCAAAATTACAATTTTGCCCCTAGAAGTGTATTACAAGTGTCAGCCAATTCTGGCTTCTAGGGCACATATATCTAACACCAACTTCATCCTAACAAACCTAACTCTTCTTGCTTCAAACATTTCATATCATCCAAAATAGTGATCCATGCCCGAATCCCAATCTAGGTACTCTCTCGGATCTAGACAACCATCAAAATTGAGGCTTCAATCTTCACATTCCTAAGAACATGCTCAACCTGGTCGATCTGGTTATGGTGGGGGTATGCTGCTATAAGTCGATCTAGGTCAAGGTTCCTTCTTCTCTGTCCTATAGGTAGTTGGGGAGACTTAGGTTCAGATTGCCTTTGCCTAGCTTCTTCTAGTACTGTTATTCTTTCACTCATGATTTTCATAAAATCTTTCATGCCATGAAACTTCTCAATCAGAGCATTAATGATGGCTGTTGTATTGGGATCCATATTAGTACTGGGTGAAAAAGTAGGATGTTGGTACTGGGTACCTAATCTAGTGGTCTTGCAAGTCCAAGATGCAGGAATAAGATGCAGTAAGAAAGAAAAAAAATGCTGAAAAGTAAATTATAAAATTTAAAATATAAAAATTTAACTTATAGAAATTTTAAATTGAAAAATTCAAACTAAAGCCCTAACCAATCCGATTCTGATACCAAATTGATGCGGGATAGCCTAAAAAAAAAAAATCAAGCTTGCTTCCATTCGTCAACAATAAATCATATCCAGTCATGCCATATTATTCTCAGGATAGATAGCATAGTTATCTATACTCTGCTCAGGAGGCATGAGTGATTGACACGGGACCAAAGCACGATCAATCTAAATGATGCTGATGAATGTCATTTTAGAGATTAGTAAATAACTAGCAATAATAAAGTAAATAGACAGATAGTAGAAATTAAACATGCTCATAAATAATTATAAAAAAAAATATAAATGAAATGAAGGATAGCAAGAAATTAAGTCTGCAAAAAAATTCAAAAAAAGATAAGAAAAATTCGAATCATGGTAGTTAAGAAACTACCCTGATTAAGGCTCTTAATCTTTTAACCAAGAAGATCTATCGATAAAGAACTGGATCTTTACCAACATCATATCTGAAAAAAATAAGTAAAAATCAAAGATCAGTTTAGAAGAAATGAAGATCTTTATCAACGTTTGATCTATAAAATAATAGATCACTCTTTCTCTCTCTATATGATAGATAAAAATCATGGAGGAGACAGATCTTTTTTTGATGGAATAGGCTTGTGTAGATAGATGGTGGAGATGAATTGAGGTCATATGAATATTGAAGCTCAAGAAAATGAAGATTAAAGAGATAAAAAAAGGTGGGCCTCACACCCTTCTCTCGTGGGATGATTTTGGATCTCACACCCTCTCCCTCTCGGAACGACCAACACAAGTATTTATGGAAATTGTAAAATGATTCATTCATTCATTCTCTTATTCATGAAAGATACATGGGTTTATATAGGGCCCTAGGGGTTCTATTTCTTTAGGAATCCTATTCTCTTTACAAGAAAAAAATCAACCCTCCTAACAAAAAAGTAAAATATTATGTATGGTTTTTAAATACAATAATATATCATATCTATCTTTTATCGAACCATAGGAAAGAAATCAGTCTTTTAACAAAATAAGTAAGAAATAAAAAACTCTTAAGAAATCCTAGGAAAGAAAAGAAACTTCATGTGGACACTTGATGCCTGGCATAACTTGGCATGAGGATCCTTGGGCATGGCACATGTTGGTGTGTGTATTTCCTCTCTAGGCGTATGGAGGGTGGTCGCTCCAAAGATGACGTGGATCAGGCTTACTTCTTTATGATGGTCTCTTTCCAAATAAGGCTCAATCCAAAATAAATTCAAGTATGGTCCTATGGATCCAAAACTAAATGCATCAAAAGAACTAATTGATTAAATCAAAAGGACTGAAATAAAATAACTGAAATAGAGTTATTCTGATATGGCTTCTTCAATCCAAATTGAATCTAAATTATGTTGCTGACTTCTAGTGGCTCTGGTGTCTGCACCACTATCGATAGATAACCCTTCTTGGAATTCTTCATACTAAATCTCTTCAGCATTGTATCAATGTACGTGGACTGGGATAAGCCGAGCAACCTTTTAGACCTATCTCTATAGATCTTCATCCCTAGGATGTAGAAACCTTATCCTAAATCCTTCATAAAGAATTATGACGACAACTAGATCTTTATTCCTTATAATGCAGGAATATCATTCCTGATTAAGAGAATGTCATCCACATACAATATCAAAAATACAACCATTGGACCATTAGCCCACTTATATATGCAGGACTCTTCTTCATTCTTAACGAAGCCATACGTCTTAATCATCCTATCAAAATGTATGTTTCAACTCCAAGATGTCTGCTTCAGTCCATAAATGGATCTTTAAAGCTTGTACACCTTAGACTCATCTATGGATGTGAATCCTTCAGGTTGTATCATATACACCACTTCTTCCAACTCTCCATTCAGGAAAGCTATCTTCACATCCATCTGTCAGATCTTATAGTCTAGATGGATAGCTATCACAAGCATAATCCAAATGGATTTACCACATGAGAAAATATCTCGTCATACTCTATATTATAACATTGACGATATTTCTTGACAATCAGACAAGCTTTATAGATCTCCACCTTCCCATCTACATCCCTTTTTCTCTTGAAGATCCATTTACACCCTATGGTTTTATCCCATCAGGTGGGTCAATCAATGTCCATACATTGTTATCCTTCATGGACTCCATTTCGGATCTCATGGCTTCAAATCATTTTTTAGAGTCGGATCTCTGCATTGCATCCATGTAAGTGATCAGATCCTCGTCATTCTCACTGAGTTCAATGGGATCACCATCCCAAACCAAGAAACTATAGTATCTGTTTGGTTGACGTGGTACTCTACCAGACCGTTTTAAGGGTGCAGGTTCAATGGACTGCGGATTTGATCTAATTAAATTCAATTTAGGTTTAGCTACTTGTGTTGGTTTTTCTACCTACCGAACTTCCTTAAGTTCGACCTTAAAGGCATTAGTCCCATCAACTAGGAACTTCTTTTCTAAGAAGACTATCTTAAGGCTGACAAATATCTTTTACTCATCAGCTAGGTAGAAGTAATACCCTTTGATCTCTTTTGGATATCTTATGAAATAACACTTGTTAGACCTAGGTCCAAGCATGTCCATTACTAAACGTTTGACATAAGCCGAACACCCTCAAATTCTAAGGTGCAAGAGTACTGGCTTACGTCCTATCCATATCTCATATGGAATTTTGGAGACAGACTTACTCAAAACCCTATTTGGAAGGTAACAGGTTAACTCGAGAGCATATCCCCATAAGAAGATAGGTAGACCAGCAAACCCCATCATGGATCAAACCATATCCAACAGGATCCGATTCCTTCCTTCAGACACACCATTATGTTATGGTGTTCTAGGAGGAGTCCATTGAAAGAGAATCTCATTCTCTCCTAGATATGTAAAAAATTTGCTAGAAAGGTACTCATTTCCTCAGTCATATTGAAGAGTTTTAATATTTTTTTTAATTTATTTTTCTACCTCATTATGGAATAGTTTGAATATTTCAAACGACTCTGACTTATGCCTTATTAAATAGACATACCCATACCTCGATAGGTCGTCTGTGAAGGTTATGAAGTAAAAATATCCACCTCTAGCACTTGAACTCATGGATCCACATATATCAATATGTACTAGACCTAAGAGTTCACTAGCTTGCTCATCTTTTTCAGTAAAAGATGACTTGATCATTTTACCAAGAAGATAGAACTCACATATCGAAAGTGATTCACAATCACCAATTTTAAGAATTCTTTCTTGAGCCAACTTGTTTATTCTATTCTTATTAATATGACCTAGCCTATAGTGCCAAAGGTAGACCTCTGATACATCATCTAATCTAGGACATTTACCGGAGGATTGAACCACGTTAACAGGCTGTGATAGTAAATAAATATCATTATTCAATTGTCCAACATAAACCATAACACCATTCAAAGTGATATCATAAAAGTTTTCTTTTATTAAAAATTGATAACTACTCTTGGCTAAAAGGCCTACAGAAATAACATTTAATAAAAAATTTGGACAAAAGTGACATTCACTAAGAACAACTTTATGAGAATTGATTACAAGATTCATAGTTCCTAAAGTTAGAACTAAAACTTGTCTTTCATCTCCAACATTCAGGAAGTTCTCGCCTTCATCAAATCTCCTACTGACTTGTAAATCCCGCATCGAATTATAAATATGATAAGAGCTTCTAGTATCTAATACCCAGGCAATAATATTATATATTGAGAAGTTGTAAGATGTTATTATATAATTATCTTGCCCAGCAATAGCTTGCTTCTTTCTTGGCCTGTTCGAATCTAGGGAGGCAATGTACTAAGGATAATTTCTCTTTCAATACCCCTGCTTCTTATAAAAGAAGCACTTCGCCTGGCTATGATCGGGCTTGCACTTCTTGGTTTGACCCTATGCATTCATCACGACATGAGGCTGCACCTTTTTGTTCTTCTTCTTCTTGTTCTTCTTTTCTTTCTTAAAGGATCGACAACTAGAAAAAGACCCTCCCACTATATTTACCATCTCCTTGTAGAGCTGGTGATCCTTCTCAAAGTTCTATAGCAACCCTAATAAATCATGGTAGTTTACTACAGGCTTTATTATTCGAAAATGAGTAAGAAAGAGAAGGAAGGACTTGGGCAAAGAATTAAAGATCGGATCCTTCCCGAACTGCTCATGCAGGGGAAAGTCCAGCTTACTCAAGCGCTCAATCATCTCGATCATATACAATACATGATCAGTGACTGAGGTCCCATCCCTCATTCGAGCATTGAAAATGGCACAACTAGTCTTGTGTCTCTCAACATCGTCAGGCATGCCAAAGGATTCATTCAATATTTGAAGCATCTTTTGAGGCTGGGCATTTTCGAACCTATGGTTGAATCATCATTCATTACCACTAGCATGATGCACTGAACGATGGTGTGATCGTTGATCCACTTCTGGTAAGTATCTCGATCTGCTCCTCTAGCATTCAAAGCTGGCTCCTCAAGTGCTGGATCAGTCAATACATACAAGATCCGCTCATGCTCTAGGATGATTTTCAACTTTCGATACCAGTTATCGAAGTTGGATCCCATTAATTTATTATTGTCTAACAACAATCAGAGCATCAAGGTAGTGGCCATTTCTACATTAAGAAAAATTAAATCTAATTAGTATATGAATTATTAATCCTAAAGACTTGGACTTTAGTCTAAAGGCTCTTCCACTATTTTATTCGATCTGGTAGTCTTTATCTCCAATTCAAGGATGACTTTAATTCCTTAGTGGGTATTAAAATTCATACAGACTACACACGAGCCCAACTTTGGTTGGTCAACCCATATGTATCTATAGGTAGGTTCATAATCAATTATTTTTCTAAACAACTTCTAGTATTTTAATTTTGCCCCAGGAACCTAATCAGTAGGTTTTGGCCTCTACTGAAAAAATTTGGTTAGGTCCAACTATTAACATGACCATATCTGGTGTATCTGATCAATGAATGATCAGGTCTGACTTTTGCCTGCCAACCTAACCACCATTAGAAAAATATAACCAAATCATCATATTATGAATGATAATTCCATTAGTCAATAAGCACCAGGTCTTTGGGCCTCCAATGATTATTAAACTAATAGACTCATTATCACTTAACTTAATGAAAGGCTATGATCTAGTTATTATTATAACTATTTTATTTTTAAGGATCTAATAATTTTAGAGAATTTGGTTAACTTATTTTTAAAGAAAAGGAGAGAGAATTAACCAGCCAAATTTTATCCTCCCATTGACTTCACCAAGTCAGATAAAAAAAGGATCTAATTCAAGCCAACATTAAGAGCACCTAAATCAGTCACACTGATTTACCTAATTGACATGGGTGAGCCCAAATCGCCAAGTGATCTAATCAAAACCTAACTCACTAGGATGGCTAGGTAAGTGAGATCAGTGGAAGAAATATGCTATTAACTCCTCAAAAATTGAATCAGTGCGAGTAGCTCCCAATTAAAAATTATTGGTCTGAACTACTAGACTTACCTTAGACACCATCCAATTCATTAGTTTCAATTTGACCAACCTAGCAATCTTGGGTTCGACCGCATAGCCATAAATCAAGTCCATTTGGTCCTCGTTAAAGGCATGGACTTGACCAACTACAACTATTATAATTGAGTCTAAAGAGTCTTTGACTTAATCTAAATCAACATTTGGTTAGATTTGATGAATTATTCTAAATTAATCCATTCTTTAACTAACCTTAGGTCTAACCCAATTAATGGACCTAATTCATCTAACCCAATAACCCACATTTTATGATTAATGACCTAGGATCTTTAATTCATAATTCTAGATCCTAATTCAACATACATAATTCTTAATTAAGTTTTTGGGCTGAGGGTTGGGGTTTGGCATTTTAAAAATATTTTTTAAAATTTTGAAAGGTTCAACACAACTTAGCACTATTTACCAAATGGGTCAACTCATTTCAAAAATTAGGTCGACTCATTTCACAAATAATACTAGTTATAGGTTTTAATCTAGATCTATTTATAATACATAAAAATCATAAATCAAATTAGATCTAATCTAAACTCTTATTCATGATTAAAAATTAGATCAAAATCATACAATCAAATCATAAAAATTATTAAATCAAATCTAAAATTTTATGATTTAATGATCTAGATCAGCACGTACTAGGATAACTTACACTATAGGAGAAAAACCCTACAATAGGACAACCTACGGTCTATGCGATCATATTATTTTATTTTTAGATCTAAAAAATTAGATTATTATTTAGATCTAATCTAAAAAATAATCTAAACGTGCATATAGGTCACATTAAATAACCTGGATGCTTTGATACCATTGATGGAAAGCAAGCAGGATTTCTAGCTCTACTTTTAAAATTTTTTCAAAAATTAATTACAGTAGAAATAAAAATTAGTCTAATTAATTTATAAAAAGCTATAAATTTGATCTACAAATCCTATATTACCAAGATCTAATATGATATACATGCATGTTTTGAAATCTGAAAATAAAATAGCTGTAGGTAGTAAAATAATTTTACTAATCTATGTGTTCAGAATACATTACCTTACGTGGATAGACGTACTCCATGATCGAATCACCATCGATCTAATCACTAGGTAGATCTGATCATTGTGATATAGCTACACACACGTCTAGCCTCCATGGATGGTCCACATGAGGTCCAGACTCTCGATCATAGAGTTTCAGACAAATAGGACTTAGAGTCCGAGAGCAATAGGACTCTTGATCGAAGAGTCCCAGTCTAGTGGGACTCTTGATCATAGAGTCTCAGTCCACTAGGACTCCTGATTATAGAGTCCCAAATAACCAGGACTTAGAGTCCTAATGTAGTAAGACTCTCGATCAAAGAGTTTCAGTCCAGAGGAATTTTTGACCATAGAGTTTCAGTCCAGTGGGACTCTTCACTAGCCATCAGATCAGGTAGGAACCTCTAGTGTATGTGATTCCATAGGTTCAAACCTAAATCGATAGCACAAGAGCTACTTCCTGTACTAATCGAAGTAACCATCTAGCAATGGTACTCGATATTCAGATAGGTTAAATAGTCGCAATCACAATATTCAGAACCTACGTGAATATGGTT
Source organism: Cocos nucifera (assembly GCA_006176705.1). Classification (NCBI taxonomy): domain Eukaryota; kingdom Viridiplantae; phylum Streptophyta; class Magnoliopsida; order Arecales; family Arecaceae; genus Cocos; species Cocos nucifera. The sequence goes on along the minus strand of QRFJ01000958.1, from coordinate 33,066 downwards.
ATCGCATAATTCATCCCTTTGATTTCTGTATATGAGGATGACTCAAAGTTAAACTGTCAATCCTAAAAGATATATCCAAATCATGTCTCAAAGCAATTAGCCCTATGACTCCTTACTAGGACTATCCTGGCCAAGGATTTGCTAAATTAAAATATAATTGAACACAGCTCCTGAACTAGAGTGATCAATCCCATCTTGACTCACACACCGATTTCTCAAGTACTTGACTGTGCCTATAAATGTTCCATCACTGAATTAAAAATTAAGATAGTCCGACATCAAAGTACAGTGAGTTGCTTGAAAGTCATCATGGTGATCTCAGATCGGATGGACACTTATACCTATATTCCTATTAGAGTAAATCTTAATAGTAGAAAAGCTTTAGAGTTTGTCACATTTAGTACAGATGTACCCCTACATCTCATTTACATGCCATACCAGTATCTATACACTCCTTGATTAAGAGGACAATCAATCCATATAGTACATAATGATCTACACTTGATAAACATTGTTATCCTTGGTAATAACGTATCATTTGATTGCAAACAGATTTAAAGACTAAATAACAAATCCTCTTTTGTCGATTCTAAATAGTCATAAGAACATCACCAAAACATAGGAGTTTATTAGAAGATATAAAATTTTGTGATGATAAAATGCTAAAATAAATTTTATTTATTAATAATTCATATACAAGTATAAGAAGTAGCACAGTCATCAACAGGCTGATGATTGACTTTGGAATACTATTTTCAATAATTAAGTTTTACTATCTAAGTTGGACTTGGATTCAAAATCTAATTAAATTAGGATTGATAGGATTTCGAATTGAATTCGAATCAAGTTCGAATTGGATGCAAATTGAACCCAAATTAAAAATTAATTTCTCTTAATTAATTTAAATTAAAATTAATTTAATTAATCTTAAATTAATTTAAGATTAATTAGATTTTATAATCTAAGTAGGACTTGGATTTAAAGTCTAATTAAATTAGATTTGATAGGATTTTGAATTAGATTTGAGTTAGATTCGAATTGGATTCAAATAGATTTGGTGTGATTTTTTTTTATTATTAGCGATGAAAGGCACTATCTCTAATTTCATCACTAATATTTTTAAATAAAATTATTTTTAAATTTATTATTCAAAATTTTTAAAAATTTATTAGCGATGGCAATATCTTTATTGCTAATAACCAAACCAGCCATTGCTAATAATTATTTTATATTTAAATATTATAAAAAAAATTTAAAATTTTCTAGCGATGATTTTTTTCATTGCTAATATCCAATTAGCCATCACTAATAGTAAATTATTAGCAATGAAACTCTTTTTGTCACTGGTAACTCAAATTTACCATCGCTAATAATCATTTTATGCTTAAATATTATAAAAAATTTAAACACTTTTAGTGATGGCTTTTATCATCACTAAAAATAAATTATCGTCACTAGTAGTATTAGTGATGGCAGCATTTTTGGTAGATTTTATGGTGGCTAAAAGATATTATTAGTGATGAAATTTATTTCCATCGCTAATACCGTCACTAATATTCAAAATTCTTGTAGTGTCTTCATTTTCTTTGGCTCTTCTTCTTTTCTATTTTGATCCATGTTCAACTCATGAGTTATGAGTGAACCTATTAACTCTTCTAAGGATAGCTTGGTAAGATCTTTCACTTCCTGTATGGTTATCACTTTTGCTTTCCATTTCTTTAGAAAAGATCTTTAAACCTTACAAACAAGTTCAAAGTTAGTATAGATTTTGCCAAGACCATTTAAAGTATTAATAATATCAATAAATTTAAAAAATATATCAAAAATAGACTCATATTTTTTTATTTTGAATATTTCATACTTATATACAAGCAAATTAGTTTTGGACTCTTTAACTTGGCTTGTTCCTTCATGAGTTATTTCTAATCTTTTTCAAATTTCTTTGACTAAATGTACAAGTAGGTATTCAATTGAATTCATATACATCAAGAGAGGAATAAAGTATATTGATAGCTTTTGCATTTAATTGAACCATTTTTTATCATATTCATCCAAATTCTTTTCCGATTTAAGAATGGACATACCATTAACTACAATGTGGGTGTGTGTAGTCCTCTAGTTATGACTTCCTATATATCATAATCTAAAGTCTGTATAAAAATTTTCATTCTAGCTTTCAAGGTATAATTTGACCCATTAAATAGTAGTGGCCTCGAAGTTGATTGTTCTTTAGCAAATGAGGAATCAACCAGGGTTGTCATGATCTTTGGTTCTTTAACTGCGAGGTTGACAATCAAATATTAGAGCATCCATTTTGATACTAATTATTATCCAAAGATAGCAACCCAAGAAAGAAGGAGTGAATTGAGTTCTTATAAAATTTTAACCAAATTTAAGCTCTTAACAAGTATGTGCTTCAATTTAACTTAAGTTAGTATGATTGTGAGGTAAATCGCAGAATTAAGATATTAAAGCACTAAAGCAAGAATTAAATGCAAATAAAGAAAGCAAGTTAATGAAGCAAGGAAGAAATAAAAGTATAACACAAACATACAAGAATTTTATAGTGGTTGGGTGCAACCTGTACTTACATCTACTTTTCAAATTTTTCTCAAAAATTTTATTATAATCCCTTCAATTACAGTGCATTTGTTTTTTCAGGCTCATAAATAAATCTAATTGATTTTATAAGATCACCAAATAAAATCTTTTACCGATAGTTTTTCAGGCTCACTATCAATCTAGTTGATTTTTTGAGCTCATCAATCAAAATGTATAATATCCAATTCTGAGCTTGGACGGGCCTTATTCCTAAATTTTTTTCTTCTAAAAAAACTTATAAAAAAAATAAAAATATAATAAAAATTTTTAGTTTAAAGCAAATAAAAAAATAGAACTCTTTTTTAGCATGAAGAAGAGCCTAAAAGATATCTCTTTAAAGCTTTGCTTTCTCTTCTTTAAAGCTTGAGAAGATATGCTAAATGTTATTGAAGATAGCTCTTGCATGCCGTAAAAAATCATTGCTTGGCTGCTCCCTTTTTTTCTCTTTTTGATGTGCAATGGAATCCCTTTAATTTGAAAATAATTTATCTCTTAATCCTCCTTAATCTTTCTTTCCAATTGATTCTCTAACCTTAAATATTCTTACAGATGGCTGGAGAAGTAGTTATAGCCATTAGAAGTCTTGAAATAGCCATTTGAAGGGTTGTAGAAAACTAGCCATTATGTATGTCCTGATATTGAGGTCGACTCCAATCCCACAAAGGTCAACTCCAATTTATCTCCAGTTGACTCAAATGATAAAAAAGTCGACTCGGCCTCAAAGCCCAAAAATTCTATGCTCTATATTTTTCTAAGAAAGGTAGCTCACCTATTGCTAGAGTCAGAGTGGCCATTAGGGTCAACTCCAATCCTACTATTGTCGACTCTAATCGGGTGAACCTAAAAATGTTGCTTTCTATTTTTCTCTGAGAAAGTCGGCTCTTGTAGGGCTTGAGTCGATTCGAACACATGCCAGTCTCCTTCCAGCATGCTGAGGTCGATTCTAATGGACCTGGGATCGATTTCAATCTTTCTAAAACTTAAAATTCCTTAATTTAAAGCATGTTTTGGTGGAGGGGTCAGCTTCTTTTGCTCTAGGGTCTCCTCCACTAAGTTTAAATTTGAATTCTCCTTCTTTGAAGACTTTGACTTAATGAATTTTATAGAGATCTTTTTTAAAGATTATTTCTTCAATTTTAATACATAGAAAGACTTACATACATTTTTAAAATACATGATTAGTATCATTTATGCTCAACAATTTAGAATCATCAAAATTAATCTTGGGGTCAATAGATTTGCATATTTATATAGAACCAAGAAATTCAAATAATATTTTTTGGTTAGCCTTTTTGAATGAAATCTTGATTTGTTACAAATTGAATTCGAGCCATGGCTTGGCCTGGTCCACCAACCAACCTAGTTAGACCATATGAGGCATGGCTTGTTGTAGAAGCAAGGCTTGAAATGACCTGCTCTTAAGTCAAATAGGGCAGAGCCACTATTCTAATTCAATGATGGAGGCAAAATTTACCTCCTCTTCAATCATGAATAGGAGCTAGAAAACCCTAGCCTCCACCAATATAAGATCCATATTATCCCACGTGGCACCATATGCTGAACCTCTTTATTTCTTTTTCTTATTGCTTTTTCATAGGTTTTCCCATCATTTGCCACTATCATTATGGTTGTAGCTAAATCTTTTCAAAAGTGAGGTAATCGAGACCTCTAACCCTTCTAGGCTCTCTTCCCTTTGCTAGAAGAGCTTAGTTTTCACTATGAATATCCCTCCCTCATTTTATTACTCACCAATCTTTTCTCCTATTTTTGAAGTTGACTATTGCTGTCCTCTCTCTAGTCATCACTCCTTGATGATCTTTAGCCAACATCAAAGCCCCAGCTACTGCATGAGCAGACTGAGGCTCAATTTGATGCTTAGCCCTAGTTTTTTTCGTTTCCCCTATTCTTTCTTTTTCTTCTAGCCACTTGCCATCGCCCGCCATCATCGATGATCACTGGACATAGCTTCTGTACTAGCAATTCGGAACCATCCCACTACCAACCTTGTTTTCTCTTCCCTTTCTCTATCTACTCTCCTTCACTCTCCTAGTTTCCCTTGTGATGGGTGGACCTAGTAGAGGGTCATTTGCTTGTGATCTTAGTCAACCTTGACAAAGGTGTCTTAAACTACATTGATAATAGCATAACTTTCACCTCAGCCCTTGTTAAGTACCACTAAACTCCATCATCATCAACCTCTATTATATTATGATTACCCCGATCGGCCTTTCTTTTCTTGATCTGATCGATTGGCTTACCAAATTAACCGACCCGGGCCGCTAGATGCCACCATGCAACTAACCTTGTTCCCTTCCTTCAACTCCTATTTTTTTATAATTATCTATACCTTTTCTAATTATTTGACTTGATTCTATGTAGGGGTGCTCATTTGGATAAAAAAAAGTCCATGAAGGGCATATTATATCATAGCTCATAAATCAAGATTTTGAGAGAGTATTTTTAGAGTTTATCTTGTCATGGTATCAACTTGCTTTGATATCAAACTATTGGGATATCAGCTACTTTGATACCGCTTGTTAAGGATCTAGTATCAAATTATTGCAGCAGATAGAAGAAAAAAATAAAATAAAAAAATAATCAAGTACGTGGATCAGTCTAAAAGTTCACCTCAATGGGACATGCAAAGCTTCATTATGAAAGAGAAAAATAGGTACGAGAGGAGAACACCCACTCTCAACTCACCGTATACAAATCTCTCTCAACTATAAACTATCCTCACAAAAGCTCTCTCAAAATCCCAAGAAGATCCACAGAAGCTATAAGATGCTCTACCCTCACAGCCTCTTCGTCGGATGCTATACATCTATTGCTTCTCTCTCTCGCGGGCTGCACGTACTCGACGCTCTACCAAGCTCCTCTCAATGGCTGTTTGAATCTCTTTACGTGTCTTTCATGCCACACATGCCATCTTTTTTTGCTCCATAGCACCTCAGTACTTTAAATAGGATGAGAATCCTCTTCTCAGTAGTTCACAGAAGTTCTAACAGGGCTTGTTCTCCTAATATGAGTCGAACATATCCTTGATGGAGTCTTGAAATATTTTTCGACCTTTAGATCATGACCACGACCCTCCATGGTGGTTGGATCTTATAATCCACGTGCAACTCTCATAGATCCCTTGAATTAATCATAATCCAAGTCCAAACAAAAAATATTCCATCATGTTCTGTTCGCCTCCATTGAGTCAACTCGATCAGAGGTCGAGCTGGCTCAACTACGTCTCATCCGGACTCCTACTGTCATCTGCCTAAGAGAGTTGGCTCAATTGTGGTTCGAGTCAGCTCGATCTCAATCCAAGCCAGCTCGACCGCATATCAGAGCCGGTCTGACTCCTATGCTGAAAATTAATTCTCTTCTTGCTGTGGATTGAATTCGAGGCATCAAATCCTAACAATCTTCATCTCGACTCGATATTCAGCCTCCACCTGACTTTGAAAGCTTGTGATCCATTTCTCCCCATGCCTTAGGGCACACCTACTGATCATGGATGGGCAAACATGGGAGTCGAGCCAGACCGCTCGATCCCACCTCTATCATAGATTGTGTCTACTTTAATCAAAGACCTACTCAAAAAATTCTTCTATGATAATAAAAACATCACTCTACGATATTACCTCTCATCCTCTCGAGTCTTCCATCTCGTGCTCGATCCATCTCCACTTGAAGCTCCACCTTGCACTAGGCTCCCTCTAGCTTCTGAAGCTCCACCTCGCACTGGGCTTTCTGCTAAATAGTAATATTCTTTTATCTTTTTTTTTTTCTCTAATATCATCCTATTGCCATGTATGACCTTCAGGATTTCATCACCAACTATCCACCTATAGTCATTTAAATTCAGTTTGCTCAGTGAGACAACATTCCACCTAAAATCGAGTATGTATCGGACCTCCCCTAATCTCCTCGCTGCACCATCATGTATCTTCTAGCTGACCATTTTGATGCCTTTGATCATACAGCTCAATCCATCTGGTAGATAAACAGTGCCATCGTTACTCTTTAGAGAGTCAAACTGCTCCTTTCTGCAATAAACATAATATATGCATACAGAATCTAAAATACATTATTGAAAAGAACTAGATACCTTATCAGATATCTCCAGGACATCATCCTCTGACTCGCTACTGACCGTCGCTACAGTAGCCCTCATCCGATTCTTGAGTTATGGGCAATCCTTGACTCGATGCCCTAACTCGTCGCACCTATAGCATCTGAGCTTACTAGAATCTCTCATCTTGGATCTGGATCATCCTTCTCGTGATCCTCTATCGCTCCATCTACTACCTCTTGCTCCTTTAGAAATTACTAAAGCTGAGCTACCATCATCTGAGCTCAAAGCTAGATTCTTTCTTCTGAGAATCTCATTCTAAAGTATCGCTACAGTGATCTCGTCCATCTTGATGGTACTCTTTTCTACTAGAAGAGCAGTCACCAAAGACTGATACAAAAGAGGAGCAATGCTAACAAGACCAACATCCTGGTCTTCTCCTCAACTTTTTTACCAACACTGAAAAGATCGGTGAGGATCTTCTAAAAGTTAGATAGATGCTCCTGCACACTCTGGCCTTCGTTCATCCACAGCTGGTAGAACTGCCTCCAAAGAAATAGCATGTTGGTGAGCGACTTCGTCATGTACAACTCCTCAAGCTTTAACCACAGTACCATCGAAAAAGTCTCATCAAGTACATGGATCACCACATCATTGGCTAGGTACAAACGGATCATGCTCACCACCTGCATCTGGATCCACTTTCAATCCTTCATCTCTATGATGGCTGGCATCTCATCATACAAGAGAGCATCGATCAACCCATGTTAGATAAGGACATCCTTTATCCTTGCTTGCCATAAGAAAAAATTATCCTTTTCATCAAACCTATTGATCTCCACCTTGATTGTGCTTGTCTTCTTCATATTTTTTAATTTCTATCCACTGCTATAATCTACGCTTCGATACTATCTGGCTCTGATACCAATTATTATGATATTAACTCTCTCTGATACCAAACTATTGGGATATCAGCTACTCTGATACCGCTTGTTAAGGATCTAGTACCAAATTATTATGGTAGGAAGAAGAAAAAAATAAAATAAGAAAATAATCAAGTACGTGGATCAGCCTAAAGGCTCACCTCCATGTGGCATGCAAAGCTTCACTATGAAAGAGAAAAATAGGTATAAGAGGAGAACATCCACTCTCAACTCATCGTACATAAATCTCTCTTAACTAGAAGCTATCCTCATAAAAGCTCTCTTAAAATTTCAAGAAGATCCACAGAAGCTACAAGATGTTCTGCCCTTACAGCCTCCTCGTCGGATGCTATGCACCTAATGCTTCTCTCTCTCATGGGCTGCACATACTTGGTGCTTTATCAAGCTCCTCTCGACGGCTATCTGAGCCTCTCTATGTGCCTCTTATGCCACATGCACCACCTTTTTTGCTCCACAGCACCTCAGCCCTTTAAATAGGATGAGAATCCTCTTCTCAATAGTTCATAGGAGTTCTAACAGGGCTCGTTCTCCTAATATGAGTCGAACATGTTGTTGATGGAGTCTTGGAATATTTTTCAACCTTCAGATCATGACTACAATCCTCCATGATCGCTGGATCCTGTGGTCCATGCGCAACTCCCATAGACCCCTTGGATTTATCACAATCCGAGTCCAAATAGAAAAAATTCTATCATATTCTATTCATCTCCATCGAGCTGGTTGATTGCATCTCGTCCGGACTCCTACTATTGTCTACCTGAGAGAGCTGACTCGATCTCAATTCGAGCTGGCTCGATCATATATCAGAGCTAGCTCGACTATTGTGTTGAAAATTGATTCTTTTCTTACTGTGGATCGAATTTGAGGCATCAAATCCTAACATATCTAGATTTATCTATATTAAATAATGATTCACTTTTTAAATTATTTATGCTGAATAAGTATTGATATTAAATAAATTATAAATTCAATTCATGAATTTTATAAACATATATTTTAAAAAGGAAATCAAAATTGTAAATTGAGTATATTATTTTATTATCAAAATTATGCATGTATATTTACAACTCTTTTATTAAAGGTGCATACTTTGTATATAATTTGCATATATATGATTTATGAATAGCTTTGATATACAAGCTCTTAGCCTGATTATATTTTGAACCATACCAATTGGGGGTTATGCTTTGGTACTTTAACTATGCTGGAACATATTATTCTAGCCCTACTACAATGTGTACATATGGTACTTGCAAAATAACTGCAGGATCGCCCTGATCAAATCAAGTTAAGTAGCGGAATTTAAAATTTTTCTTACTAATCCAATCAGAGCTAAGGGTTCTCAGATCTGATTACATAGATGTAAAACTAAAACATGTGTTTGGTATCGAGATACCACCTAATTGCAAGTGAACCATTCACTTGCTGCGATGATCTAAATGCTATCTTAAGATCCGACTTGAGCTGCGCACGTGTTTGGCCTCTACCAATATCCACTCGAGTTAGATCTGGAGGTCTTCTCCTTCTAGATCTAATCTCAAAAATTAGAATCTGAATCTTCTTAGCATGCCTTCGATTGATCTCTGGCAGTAATCCGATCGACATAGAATCGGAGACTCCTTGACACAGACTTGCACTATTAGCACCTTAAAGGTCAGGAACTAAATGGGCCCACCTCTTGGGCATGGAGAAGAGGGAGAAGAGGAGGAAGAGGAGGCATGGAAGAGAAGATCAGAGTCTGGGTGTTGGGTAGTGGAATGGCTAAACCTTTTAGCCAGGTCCCTATTTATAGACAAAATAGGAGACCCAAGAGTCCTAGGATTTTAAGCAATTGACTAGGTCAATTTGCTTAAAGCAGAAGGACTCTCCCTAAGCCCCCATGCCCCTTATCAGATTTTCTTCTCATTTTGTCGCTCAAAATAGCGAAAAGTGGTGCCACCTTATCTAGATAAGGTGGTTGGCGCCAGGGGTTCTCTCTCCTGAGTTTGAACTATTTCAAACTCCATTTGACCCATTCAAAATATTTTAAACAAGCCAACCTTCCAACTTCTTCATACCTATCCATAAGGGGCGCACACTAGGATGGGGCATGCGCCCCATATATTCTCTTTCTAGGGATCGCACATCCAGAAGAAAATAAGGGGGCGTGCGCTCCTCTCTTTTGGTGCAAGACTAGGTTAAAGGTGGGGGCGCCAAGTGTTGGCGCCCTCTTGTCTTGATGCTCCTCATCTAAGACCAAGACAAGGCCTAATCTGATTAGGACAAGATCCAGTCAGAAGAGGATAAAACCATATAGGATTTCTGGATGAGTCAAATCTAATTTGACTAAGTCCAGACCAATCAAAAAATTTATAGAATGAGAAAGTTAGTTCCAATCATGTGTTAGCATGATTTTTTAAACCTAATTGGATTTAATCCAAATCAATTAGATAATGTGAGCCTAATTAATGATATCCAGATCAAAACTCTTATTTGTATGATCCAGTTAGGTTCAATTCTACATGATAATGGGACATGTTGTAATTTTTATCATCGATATCATCAAAATACCTTTTAATAGACCAAAACTCTTTCTAATTCTCCCAATTAGAATCATTGATCATTGAGATAATTTTAATTATTCCATAATCCACCAGCGATACCTAACAATATATGGTGGCAATCCATCAGAACTAAAAATGAATCTCTTGGTGCAGCCAACTATGTGATTGGATTCTTTTATCATGAGTTTCAATAAGATTAGGTTAAGATTAACTCATCAAACTCGATTCCTATCATATGATTAAATTACTCGATTCGAGTTTGATGTAAAATTCTAATTCTATTATTTCACACTACCATGGGCATGGACTTTAGGACTCAATCTTATGATCATCATAGGACTAGTCTTCCTTTACCAAGGTTGATAGATCCTATCTTGGTACGATCTAATTCCTACAATGAACATGTTATAGTCAACATACACCTCAAGATTCTAAATAACTAGGAGATCGAGTTATGATATAGTCAAACTATAACATTCTCGAGGTGAATTACCGATGCACCTCAGTCAAAGATCCAGACACACAACTACAGAATCGAGCTAGTCATTGACGAGAAGGTAAACTTTCTTATGACTACTTGAAGTGGTCATACTCAGTATCCTTGTTCTCAATAAGTACCTGTACTCTTGCTCCAATGTCTTCATACCATAGATTTAAGATACATCTATCTTAAGAAAGTGATCATACATTAATCTTTCAAATCGATTACTATCCTCATGATAATCCTACGATTGAGAGTAGTTTATGAGATAATTATGACAACACATATCTCAAATTCTCAATTCTTAAGAATATATGTTATCATATCCATTAATCCAATGAATGTACCACTTACACTTAATATACAAATATGATAGAAGAAATAACCCATTTTATTATTTATAAATCAAAATTATAAAAATTTTCTTAGAAAGTATTTATAAGTATCGGCCAATCTGACTTCTAAGGCATATATTTAACAAATTTTCATTGGACCTAAGGCCAATTAGCTACAAATTAAGTCTCATATTCTCAAGATGGACTTCGATCTTTTGTTGGCTCAAAGGCTTCATTAGTGGGTCAGCCGCACTATCTGCAGTGTCAACTCTCTTAACCTCGATGTATTCCTTCTCGAGGTAATCGTAGATGAGGTAGAACCGCTACTCGATGTGCTTAAACTTCTAGTGAGATCTTGGCTCCTTAGCTAGGGCTATGACATCGTTATTATCATAGTACAAAGGGATAGTATCAGATGACATCACTCCAAGATTTAGAACAAACTTCTTGAATCGAAATGCCTTCTTTGCAACTTTTGAGACAGCAATGTACTCTACTTTTATGGTGGAGTTTGCAATCACTGTCTGCTTGGAACTCTTCTAGCTTACAACACCACCATTGCTCAGGAACAGACTACTTGATGTTGACTTTTGATCATCAATGTTAGACATAATGTTTGAGTCTAGATACTCTTGTACCTAGAGTTTTCTATTATCAAAGACCAAAAATATATCCTTAGTCCTTCTTAAATACTTAAGGATATATTTCACAGAAGTTCAGTATTCCTCATCTGGATTCGACTAATATCTACTAGTGACACTCATAGTATGGGCGATATTAAGTTGTGTACATAACATGATATACATGAGGCTTTCTATTATTTGAGTATAAGAGATCTTGCTCATGCGTTCAATCTTTTCTGATGTGTTGAGACACATTTTCTTGGAGAGATGAATTTCATGTTTAAAGGACACAAGTTTTCTCTTAGAGTTCTCTATGCTGAATCTCTTCAGTACTTTCTCTATGTACATCTTCTATGAGAGGCTTAGTATCCTCTTTGATTTATCTCTATAGATCTTAATCTCCAAAATGAAGGATACCTCACCTAGGTCTTTCATAGAAAACTCCTTAGATAATCATACTTTGATCGAGGTCAACATAAAAATATTATTATTATTAATTAAGGAGATGTCATCCACGTACAATACGAGAAAAACAACAGCGCTCACATTGACCTTTTTGAACATACAGAGCTCTTCGTTCTTGATGAAATCAAATAATTTGATCATATCATTAAAATGAGTATTCTAACTCTAAAATGCTTGCTTGAGTCCATAGATGGATTTCTGCAGCTTGCAGACCTTGTGATCACTATCACTGAAAGTAAAATAAAGTGGCTATTCTATATAGATATCTTTCTCAAAATATTTATTTAAAAATATTATTTTCACATCCATCTACCATATTTTATAATCAAAATATGCTACAATGGCAAACAATGTGCTGATGGATTTAAGCATGGCCACTAGCGAGAAAGTATCCTGATAGTCAATGCCTTCGTGCTAACTATATTCTTTCGCCACTAATCTAGTCTTAGATGTCTCCACATTCTCATTTGCACCAATCTTTCTCTTGAAGATCCATTTACATCTAATAGATACAATACCTTTAGGTGCATCTACCAAGGTCTAGACTTGGTTTGAGCACATCAAGTTAATTTTTGACTTCATTGCCTCTTGCTATTTTTAGAAGTCGATATCTGATATCACCTCATCATAGGTTTTGGAATCATCTCCATGAACCCCATGTTCTATGAGGAATATTTTTTCTACGTCCTCTGAAATAATACCCAAGTATCTCTTAGGAAAACAAAAAACCCTACTAGACTTATGAGATGGAGAAAGTAGTGTGTAGATCGGCTCAGTCTAATCGGATTTCTCAAGTTCCTTAGCTCGTTGCTCTTCGAAGACTTTCTCCTCGAGCTTAATCTATCTTTCCATGCCACCATCTTAAATAAACTATTTTTCAAGAAAGATTGCATGTTGACTCACAATCACATTGTGATCTTCAAGAAGATAGAAATAATACCCTAACGACTTCTTAGGATATCCGATGAATCGAGCTCTAAAGGACCTAGATTTTAACTTGTCCGTCTATTGTCTCCTGATATGGGCTGGACAATCCCAAATCTTAAGATAACTCAAACTTGGCTTCTTACCATATCATATCTCATATAGTATGATAGGAATGATTTTAGAAGAAATCATATTCAGTACGTAAATAGCTATTAGCAAACTATGTATCCAAAGAAACTCAGGAAGATCCATAAAGCTCATCATGAAACAGACTATATCTAATAGAGGTCGATTTTTTTGTTCTAAAACTCCATTGAGTTGAGATATTCCAAGCAAAGTCCATTATGAGACTATGCCATTCTTCTTAAGATAGTCTAAAAATTTTTTACTAAGACATCCGTCTTCTTGATTTGATCAAAGAACCTTAATAGACTTTTTAGTTTATTTTTTCACTTCATGTATGAATTTTTTGAACTTTTTAAAGGCTTTAAACTTGTATCGCATCAGGTACACGTGCCCATACCAAAAAAAATTATCGATAAAGATGATGAAATAAACAAAACCATCTCTAACCGATACATCGAATGGGCCGTAAACATTTGTATGTACCAGGGAAGGTAACTCTATGGTTCTTTCCTTATGTCCTATAAAGGACTGCTTGATCATTTTGCCTTGAAAGGATGATTTATAAATTAGATATAACTTGAAAGTCAATGGACCCACTAGTCTAAATTTTTCTAATTTATTAATTTTGTCATCTGATATATGACCTAGCCTAAGGTACCATAAGTACTTTTCATTTAAGCTATCTCTAAGTTGTTTAGATCCTATGGCATTCACATTTTGTTTGACATAATGAATAGGTACATCTACATATAACTGATAGAGATTGTTTATTAAGAAACCATTTTTAATTTTATTTTTTTTATAAAAAATAATATAGTGGTCCTTAAATAAACTAATTACATAATCATCCTATACTAGATAGGAGATAGAGATTAGATTCCTGCTCATAGTAGTATATAAAAATAGTCTCTTAAAATTAAGATGCTTTCTGATGGTAGTTATAGAAAGTACATTCCCATAGCCACAATAGCAACTCTTGCTTTATTGCCAACATGCAGAATCATCTCGCCATCCCTCAATCTCTTACTATCCTTAAGACCCTACAAAAAAGTACATAAATGAGCACTAGATCCAGAGTCAAGCACCCAACTGCATGTAGAAGAAATCATTAGGTTCATTTCAATGATGAGCATACCTTCAGAAAATCCACCTTTCATCTTATTTTTCAGACTTGCCAGGTAAGCAGGGTAGTTTCACTTCCAATGGCGATTGGAGTTGCAGTGGAAATATTTTTCTTTCTTCACAGCCTTCTTCTTCAGTTCTTCCTTCTTCTTCTTCTTCTTTTCCTCCATCTTCTGCTTCTTCGTGAATTTCTTCTTCTTTCTAGAGAATTTTCTTTTGAAAGAAGTCCACTCTACAACAAGAATAGAGCTCCTTGAACTCTTCAAAGTCCCTCCAATAGTTACCAGCATGTTCATCAATCAGCCAGGATGCACTGAATCTTATTCATATGGAAGTTTATTATAAACTGCCCATATGAATCGATCAAGGACTGCATGATCAAATCAATCTGCAAATCCTTGTTTATTGACATGTCAAGCTTCTCAAGCTCCTGTAAGTCCTTGATCATTGACAAGCAATGATCATAGACTGACTGTCCATCACACATTTGCACCTTGAAGAGTCTTTTTGACACTTCGTATTGCGCTACACGACTCTGCTCACCATACAATTTTTATAGGTGAGCCAATATTTGGTTGGCAGTCTTCATGTCTTCGTGTTAGCACTGCAACTCGTTAGACATCAAGGCCAACATGTTGAAGCAACTAAACTAGTGCCACAGGATCGGCATAATCGAATCAGGTCGCATAGCGGATTATAAAACTTTTTGACCTAAGATCTGATCAAATATGAAAGTTCTCAGATCTAATTAGATGAATCTAAAATAAAATATAAAATCATGATATCAAATATCACCTAATTTGGACGAACAGTTCACCTGCAGTGATGATCTGATCATCGATGGAGGTTATGATTGTAGTCGTGCGCAAATCCGACCTCTACCAGCATTCACTCAGATTAGATCTGAAAGTCTTCTTCTTCTAGATTTGAACTCAAAAAATTAGATCCTCGAACTTCACGTCGTGCCTACGATCCGATCTCTGGCAGCATCTTGATCATCACACAATCCAGAAATAGTTGGCACAGTCTTCGCAACAGCAGCACTTCGACTTTCGATTACTGATCCACCCAACCCTTGGGCATAGAGAAGAGAGAGAGGAGGAGGGAGAGGAGGAATGGATGATAGAGGGAGAGGCAGAGCCTGGGCATGGTGCAATTGGAATGGCCAAACACCTTTGGCTAGTGGTCTATTTATAGATCATGCGCAATCCTAGAGTCCTAGAGCTTTAAGCAATCAATTTGCTTAAAGTAGAAGGACTCTTCCCATAACCCCACACCATATTCTAATTTCTTCTTGATTTTTGTCGCACAAAACCCAAGAAAAAATGTGCCATATAGAATGGATAAAAGAGAATATGCGCCAGGGGTTATCTCTCCAAGGTGTTTAAACAATTCAAACCACTTGACCTATTCAAACTATTTTGAATGGGCAATCTCTCATATTTAACCATAAGGGGCGCATGCGAGGAGGGGTGTGTTCCCTCCTCTCTCATGAAAATCCATTTGGGGTGCGCGCCCTAAGAGAAATCATAGGGAGCATGCACCTCCTACCTTCTTTTCTGCAAAGATTAGATCAAAGTGACCCTTGTCCTGATGCTGATGCCTCTTGCATGAGATTAGGATAAGCCCTGATCTCATCAGGACAAGCCTAAATCTGATCAAGACATAGTCCAGTCAGATCAGGACAAACCCATATAGGGCTCCTGGATGAGCCAATCATATTTGATTGAGTCTAGACCAATCAGAAAGTACATAAAAGAAGAAAGTTAGATTCAATCATGTGCTAGCATGATTTTCTTAAACCTAATTAGATCTAATCCAAATCAATCAGATCATGTTAGCCCAATTAATGACATCCAGATTCAAACCTTTATTTGTATGATCCAGTTAGATTTAATTATATATGGTAATGGGATATATTGCGATCTCCATCATCAACATTATCGAAACATCTTTCGATGAATCAGAACTCTTCTGATTCATTCAATTAGAATCATCGATCATCAAGACAACTCTAATTAATCCCAAAATCCACTAGTGAGATCTAGCAATATATGGTGGCAATCTATCAAAACCAAATACGAACCTCTTGATGTAGCCAACTGTGTGATTGGATCCTTCTATCATAAGCTCCGATAGAATCTAGGTCAAGATGAACTCGTCAAACCCAACACCCATCATATGAATAAATTATTTGATTTGAATCCGATGTGAAATTCTAATAGAAATTTCTTTCTATTATTTTATATTATCATAGCCATGGACTTAAGGACTCGATCTTATGATCACCATAAGACTATTCCTCTTCTATCGAGGTTGATAGATTCCATCTTGGTACAATCCAATTCCTACAATGAACATACTATATCCAACATACATCTTAGGATTCCAAATGATTAAGAGACCGAGTTATGGTATTTCAAACTATAACACACTCAAAGTGAACTATCGATGCACCTCAGGTCAAAAAGCCAAATATACAACTGCAGCATTGAGCTAGTCATTGACGAGAAGATAGACTCTCTTATGACTGCTCAAGGTGGTCACGCTTAGTGCCGTTATTCTCAATAAGTATCTATACTCTCGCTCCAGTATCTCCATACCATAAACTCAAGACACATCTATCCTAGAAAAGTGATCATACACCGATCTTTCAGATCGATCACCATCCTTATGATGATCCTACGATCGGGAGCAGTCTATGAGTTAATTATGATAACACATGCCTTAAATTCTCGACTCTTGAGAATAACTAGGTTAAATGACCTAATCCTCTTATTTGACTTAACTTCCAAATGCAGCCTTAGGAGAGAGGAACCAAGTCTTTCATGCAAGATCACAATCCTTTGATGCATGCACTATAGTTTTATTTTCTCAATCATATAAATCAAATCACTAGTTATTTATTCTCTTATAAGGTTGTTCTTGACAAGTAGGATGTCATTTGCTATCTTTCATACAAATAGTCTAATTTTGTCTGAGATTAAAGGCTCTAAATCTTACTCCATAATTAAAACAAATTGTTATACTTGCTACTTAACTAGAAAATATGTTAAGACTTTTTAGTTTGAGTACAACAAAGCATGAGGACCCATGTAGGCTTGTATTTAGCCTCACATCATCTATTCACTAGAAAGATCTGGGATACTTATACGAGACTAAAAAACTAAATAATATCTTTTAGCTAGTTTTGTGGATGAGATCCTAAATTGTTATAAATGGTATCAGAGCTAACTCAGTCCATAATCCATGTGAACTATAAGATACTATAACATGGATTTATTGGGTTGATCACAAGCCGATCATAGTATTTATGAATTAAGTTTTGCATGGATCTGGTTTTTTAGTCTGGTAAGAACACTAAGGCTTAAATGTAGGAAGCGTATGTGAGGATCCATATGGATGTGTCTTCAATCTCATATTGGTGATTTGCTGGGAAAATCTTGAATACCTACATAGAGCCAAAAAAATTTAAATAATATCTTCCGACTATCATTTTTTTTTTTTGGATGAGATCTAAAGTTGTTATAAAAAGAGCAATATAATATGCATTGCAAATAAAAAAATGGCTAGTAGTGCAACTTGCAAGGTAATCAACAGGTACTTCTACATGTTTGTATCATTACCGTTATAGTCTTGCTTTTGGTGTCTCGTAGTAACCATCTCTCACCTTGAATTCTTATTGATTCCTTGTTGCCCATTTCGATGCATAGAAATTTAACTTGTCATACGCCTTTCCAAGCATACAAAAGATAAGCACCAAGATAAGCCTCATGAAAGGAACTTGAAGTAAAATACTTTGACTTGAACGCTCTGTAAAGCATTAATTTGTAGTAGATGCCAAACCAAGCTTAGCTAGAAGCGCAAAATTTAAGACTTTTAAATCTGGAAAGCTACATCCTGCTTTTTTTTTCTTTGGCTTTACATAATTTTTGCCATTTGAACCAATGAATTTTGTGTAACTTTTCAGCCCCATAAGGACATACTCTTCATAGCATGGAGTTCACCCGGCACAGATGTTGAGAGTTCTTAAGGCAGCTCGTGGTACAAGTGATCATAGATTGACCAACTATTTTGAAGAACAACTTTCCGACAAATCCCATCATTCTGTCTTTCTTCTTTTTTTTTGTTTAGAGAGAGAAAAAAAACGAGGGAGACCTACCTATATTATAATTACCCCAGTTCAAATTCTTGAAAACACACTACTCAGGACCTAAGCAAAAAACCTTTACATGAAGGGAACAAAGGCAATCCATAGTTCATAAGATATCAAACTCACAGGTTCATTGACCACGTATGGTATTTGAAATAGTAACATTATGAATCTTTTAGATAAACCACTTAAAGAATTAGAAGGCCTAGCATATCACTTAGTATGATCATGTCATGACCCGTTTGCATTTAAATAACAAGTCATCACAACTAACTCCTAATGGCTGTATGTGGATGCCTTTATAATGATAGTTGCTAATAATTGTTTTGCAGCAGCAACATTCAAACTTCACACAGTTAGTATTCAGAACAAATAATTCCAATGAATGGGATGGTAAATTCTTCTTGTAATTTTCTCCTAATGGACTATTTCTTTACTGCATTCTTTTTAACTTATGGTTATCCTTTCTCTTGTACATCCAAACAGGTCCATGGCCTGAAGCAAGCTGGTCAAGGAATTTAAGTAATAGAACCAAGCATCTGCCCCCTTCACCAACTCTTCTTGCACCTTGCGCATTAAGCCTAACCTAGTTGCAGGCAACAATGAAAATTGCACTTCACCGGTAAATCGATCCAATCCACTGCATCCAATCTCTACACTTATCAAGATGACCAGCAACCGAGCAGTCCAAACCTCATTAAATAAAATTGGTATTTCAACAATAAAAGTATAGGCGTTTATAAGTTTAGATATTTCTTTGAATAATATAGTAGTGATGTCGCGGTCAAGGTTCAAACCATAGACCTCTCCAATATCAAGAGGGATGCCATCTAGCTGAGATGGTTAGTTGTCCTAATTACAAATTGATTATTGGAATGGTAAATGAAATTTTCAAATTCTTCTGCTGATATCTAACTTGTTTTAAGTTGGCAAAGACTACAAAGATATCTAACCCATTATATTGTTCAGAGGTAGCAAGCATCCTAAGGAAAGTTATGGAAAAGCAATCATTGGGAACCACAATTAATGAAGGTCAACAAGGATGGACCAGTGTGTGGCATGAGTGCCCATTACAACCTGTCTTATAGATGCTTTATAAAGACCAAGGAGGCAACAAACCTCCAATTTGACCATCCAATAACAAGACAACAGCAGAAACCCAGTGGCTTCCCCACTCAGATACGGTACAGGACTGAGTGTTCCACAGCTAATATCCAGCCCTGGCCCACATGAGTGAACCCTGTGAAAAGGACTGTCTCTAGTATTAAGCAGGGCTAAGATTAAGGAGCACAGACTGCCAGTTTACTAGTTGCCAAAATCAATTAAGTCCTCACAAGGGACTAAGGCACTGATAAGGACCCTGTTTGATCTCCTTATACTTTTTAACATGATGTGGACCCTTCATTTCAATTATTTCCTTAGTGGTAGTGATTATTGAACCTACCACCTGATCATAAACACTGCACAGGAAGTGCTAATTATTGAGGTTAAGCATATGCCAGAGAGCAAACTTCCAAACCCTGTAGTTTATTACTTGCTTGGGTGCTATAGCTGGAACAGTAGGTAACAATAATTAGCCAATATTTGCACATAATTTTGCTTAGTTGCAAAGCAACTGATATACCTAGATGAATATTTTAAGAGTAGAACATAATTAGTTGTCTGTCTGACAAGCTCTAATATGATTTATGCATCGTAAATGTCATTATAACATTTTCTTTTAATATTTCCATGGTGTTTTATAAGATAATTATGATTGATGATAATTTACCTCTGAACCATAGGTACTTGTTCATGATTAAGTCAACAATATTTCCATGAAACTGATTATATTTACTTCTTTTTTGACACATTCTCTTACAGAATAATGAAGCTAGCAAAAGTACTGCAACTGCTGTTGTTTCTATTCAGCCATAATTTAACCTCATTGATGATGTTTCTACAGTTTTTTTTTTTTTTTTTTACAAAGGTAACATTCCCAAAATGGGTGCACAGAGAAATCTGAAGAGCAAAAACCCCATACCGATTTACCCAAAAAAAAAACCCATTCCCAGATCAAACAAATAAATAATCTATTCATTTTCAACCTGTTTTATTATAAAGATGTGCACCTCCATGAACTATGGAGTAGGCAGAGAGAAGCTTCTATGGGGCCAATAGGTACCTGAACTTGAACTCATATGGAAGGACTTGTATAGGCTGTGGAATTGCACTTCTTCTTCCCATCTCAAGGCATTTAAATGCATCATTCCTCAATTCACTTGGTAGTTGTAAGCAAATCCAGTCCATCAGTGACTCCACATCCTTTGCGAAATCAAGCAGATACCAATCTAACAGCTTTGGAATCGCCAACTTGTTTGGTGCGGATATACCAACCGCTGCTTGTAAGTAATCCCTTTTGGCAGTTTCCAACTCATTCTCGACCTGAGATGCAGTGTAAACTCTCACCTATATTAAAATGACATTAGTAAGTGTCACCAGAATAAGACTAATCACAGTGCTAAACTGTCTCAAAATACTGCAAAAAATCTGATTACATGCACTGACATAACACAAATCATATTAGTTTATTATCTTTTCCTGTTTATTATCTTGGATTACTCTTGTCATTGCATTTTCTTTTAGAAAGTTTAAAGAGGGAGAGAGAGAGAGAGAATAATGTACATTGGGGTCACCAGGAGAAGCCACGTAAAACATAAATCAAAAGTCATTGGAATAAGACTAAGCAGAGTGCTAAACTGCTCCAGAACACTGTAAACAAACTGATGTACTGCCACAACAGCATAACTCATATTAGCTTATTACTCTTCCATTTTTACTACATTGGATTACCCTTATCGTTGCATTTTGTTTTATTACATGTAAAGAGAAAAAAAACAAATTTCGGCCACCAGCAGAAGCCGTCGAAAACATAAATCGAAATTGTCACTGGAACAAGACTAATCAAGTGCTAAACTGTTCCAAGATACTACAAAGTAACTGATTATGTGCAATGGAACAACATAAATCATATTAGTTTATCATTTTCCCATTTTACTCTCTTGGATTACCCTTGTCATTGCGTTCTTCATCAAGTGTTTAGAGAAAGAATAAAGAACAAAATGGGATCAACATGGAAAAACACTGAAAACAGTCCGCACCAGCCCAAAATATAATATGTACAACACCAAATTGTGTTGTTGTTTACTTGCAATTTATTATACTAAATATTATGCCAACCACTTATATCAACTTGAAAGTACGATGCATGTGGAAATGTGTTAAAAGAACTGAACAATATACACACAAAGAAAATGCTGTCACTCTTAGCTGCAACACCATTCAATGAAAAAAAGCTGCAGAAACAACTACAAAACCGTGCACAATTTATAACAATTCTATGTGGTTAAAGAAACTTACAGCGGGAGAGGACCAACTTCCACATGAGAGTGCAAATGTTACCAAGGGTTCAGGCCACTCCAAACCAAATATGCCTCTTGTAGTAATATCGTCCCTTTTTGATCCTTTTGGGTAGGCCTGTTGAATTTATGCAAGCATTGGTTAAAAATACAATGCTCAGGCCTTTGAGGAAACAGAAGAAGAGAACCACTCACATGCTTTGAGTGATAGGGCAACCTCAAAATGAAATGCTCTATTGTCATTGCACTGAGCAAGTGGCCACCCACATTAATCAAAGCCTGAGATAATAATACAGAAAGATGGATAACAGAGTTGTTCATCACATAGGGGGATCCCAACCTAATCAGTTGTAGTGAAATACCTATTCCAAGTTTGGATTTCAGAAATAAAAAGGATGGAGGAAAAGAAAACAGTGAAAAAATCACACCTTCTGCATCAGAGTGACAACCATCTGAGGATTAGTAGGTTTCCCTTGCTCTAGAAATGCCTGTAACAAGATAATAATAAAAAACAGAAAGCGATCTATCAGAAACTTTTTCCTTCTAATGGCTACACAGCTCCTACATGATTCATTAACAGAGATGAGCAGATGGTCAAATATCTAATTGAAGGCATAAACAATATTGATTTATTCTTTGGCTAGCATATAAGGAAGCAACCAGCATCCAATGACATGATTTTTTAAGTGGATGGTACAATGTGCATACATGCCCTTTTAGAAAAGAAATTTTACTCCTAGCCCTCAACCACCAAACCATGTAATCTGAGCTATAAATTGTAGTATAGCTAAAGAACTGTCAAGCAATTATTAATTTCTATATGTACTGCACCATAAATCAATAAGCCTTGAACCTTAAATATTAGTAGAAAATATACAAAAATTGCAAGGTTACTTCAAAGTTTTAAAAAGATTCTTATTAACAGCTTACATTCATCATGCATGAATTGTAAATGTTGATCCAGAAAGCAAGCTTCTTCTGGTGGGTAAGGCCTGACAAATCCATCAATGCAAGCTTTCTGAGTAAATGCCTGAATTCAAAGAAATTAAGAAGCAATTGTCACACATAATATGCCATCAAATTTACTAAATTCACTGCTGAATCAAATTAAGTACAGAAAACTCACTTTAGTCTACGAGTAAGTAATGGAGCACTTGTGATAACATTTGCATCAACTGAGCTTGCTTCAACCGCACGACAATGTTTATATGGCCCAATATCCCTTCTTCCAAATTCGAAACAGATACCAAAAGGATCTCGAAAGTTGGTCTCCTCTGAACTCA
Source organism: Cocos nucifera (assembly GCA_006176705.1). Classification (NCBI taxonomy): domain Eukaryota; kingdom Viridiplantae; phylum Streptophyta; class Magnoliopsida; order Arecales; family Arecaceae; genus Cocos; species Cocos nucifera. The sequence goes on along the minus strand of QRFJ01000958.1, from coordinate 9,999 downwards.
CAGACGAACCTGAAACAGATGGAGACATCTCCACGTCCTCCATTGTGCTCTTTGGCGAACTCATCTGTGAGAAAATACTTACAAGACATTTTAGGATATCCTCAGATAATTTGTTTGGGCCACTGGAATCATCTGATGCTGCCTTATCTAAACCACCATGAAAGCTCTCTTCAACTCTTTCTCTATTCATTGTCACTTGGCCGCCTGTCTGGAACCAAGCAATGGCATAATAGTCGATACAGATATCAGATTCACCAAAAAAAAATTATGAAGGAATATTATCAGACCAGCTCTGTGTAGACCTTAGAATTCATAAAGCTATTCACCTTAGTATCTGAATGCTTTTCCACCGATGCAGGCATTGTTATTTTTGAAACTTTCTTTGCTGGTGATAGCTTGCAATTCCCAGCAGAGTTGGCATTCAACTGGTTCTCTTTACCATGGCGATCATCTAGCAAGGCCAAAGAAGACTTTGGTTTCTTAGGTGTCTTTTTGACATTGGCAAACTGATTAGAGGAAGGCCGATTTGAATCTGCATCCGAAGACCACCTCACCGAGACTGAAGTCTTGCTGATGTTTGAATCTTCAGAATTAGCTAAGTGGGCACAAGGCTTCGCCCGCTCAACGGTTTTAGAATTCTGATATGGGTTTCGATCACAATATGAATCAGAATTGCTTTCCTTGGTTTTCTTGGAGGATGAGATATAGATGGCCTCCTGATAAAGGCCTTGCCGGAAATTCACCACCTGTTCTTCGAGCCGAACCACCTCTTCCTCCAAAACAGCTACTTCAGCCAGCAGCTCTAGAGTCTTGATTGAAATGGAAAAGAAAACCAATTCAAAATTGAACCTTGCTATATCTATTAAAGCTGATTCTTTGATACATTGATACCAGAACAGAGTGAGGGAGAGGAAAGGATAATTACATATGAAGGGAGATATGGTGGAAGTCGAGGAAGAGCACCCAAAGGTCGAGTGAAAGCCCTCTCCAGAGCTCTGTGGACATTCTCTTCATGTCTAAGCTTCTTTTTTAGCTTATCAACCTGCAAATAAAGTGAGAAGAGGAACATGAATACAGGCAACATACAGAAACGACTACATCAAACTTAAATACAGCTAAATTGTATGAAAAGATCTCTTTATAGGTAAAATGAAGTAAGAAAAGGTACGTCTTGCTGCAATGCAATCTTCCTCTCTCTTCTGGACTGGCATTGATTGAGCCCCTTCGCTGCATCCATTAATCTACTTCCCTGCACGTCAGTCTTCCTCTGCTTCTCCATCTCCTTCACCAATGAAAGATTTATATAAGAAGGAAGCAATCGAACTAATGAATTAAAGAGTTTTCTCAAAAAAAAAAAAAAAGAATTGGAGAGTTAGAAAAACTAGAAGTTCCGATCGAATTTTCCAGATTAAGACGGAATGCACGCAAGGGGGCAAAAAAAAAAAACATCTTTTTCGAGAAATTATAATATACCAATCCCAAATTCCAATCTGAGGCCATTTCATTCCTCAAAGGAGCGGATTTTGCCATCGAAATCACGGAACCCATTTCGAATTTTGATCAAAACCGCCAAATTTTGAAACATCCGAGCAAAAACAGGGCCATTTCCATCGATTCATAACCAAATTCTTCGGGGAAAAAGAAAAAACACTTCTTCACGGTTCCAACGACAAAACCTTTTTTTTTTCTTGGTTCGTACTTCGGAAAGAGATGCTTACAATCTACATCCCACAAAGCATTAAAGAAATCCAATCTTTCTTTCGGAAAAGAACCATCGGAGAAAAAACCCAGGGAAGTCCCTCGATTGCATGAAAGGAGCCACTTTTTTCGAGACAAAACGCCACAAAACCCAAAGAAAAGAGAGACCCAACTCGGATTAGCGCCAAAGAAGCCTACTTTATCGTGCTTCGGTGGAGCTCTTATGCCCTGCACCGCTGTCCGAACTCTAGTATTCATCTCCTCCTCCACTCTTCCTCTCCCTCACTCCTCTCTCCCTATGTCCAGTCTCCACCGCTTATCGCCAAATCCTATCTGAAAAAGAGAAAGCGTAAAAAGGCTGCAAACCTTAACAACCCCCAGCCCCACCCTCCAATGCCATGGAAACTATATAAAAAAAGGCACACACAGTATTAAAGCAAGAGCTGTGTAATATTTAACCTGGAGACAGGTCTCGAATTCATTCATTCCCTCTTGGGAGCGGGAAAATTTAATGCAATGGCGAAAAGGATATCAAAGGAACCATTTTTAACTCCAGAATCCATTGAAGGAAGAAGAATAGAGAAAAAGAGAACAGAGAAACAGAGCAAGGAAAGCTCAGCGAGTTTGCTCTTCCAGTGCTCTTCTTCTATAATCTTATAAGAGACAATGGCGAAGCGGACGGGGAAGGCGATGCGACAGGCTCTTTCATCGGAAAACGCTGGGCTTCTCTCTCCCCCACACTCTCTCTCCGCTCTCGAGCTCTAGCGATCTCTCGCGCAGAATTGTACTCTCTCTCTCTCTCTCTATTTTTATTCTTACCGCGAAGGACCAGACCGGGTGGGGGTGGGGGTGGGGGTGGGGGTGGGGGTTCACGTTACTCGCGCCGACGTACTGCAGCGTGGCTGGCGGTCTAGTGAGCTTGGGCCAGCGCCGCGCGATTCATCATGAACTAACGTGCGCGTTCCCCACTGCCACTTTCCAGGTCCTGGGTCCTTCCAAGCGTGTCATTTTGCTGGTCAAAATATTTTTTAAAAATATATTTATTTTTATATGATAATAATTTATAATAATTATTTAAAATAAAAAATTTTAAGATGTTAGAATATTTTAGTAAATAAAATAAATTTGTTGAAGTTATTTGATCACAATTGCATTTGATGAATAAGTATATTTTTTTTTATGTATAAAATAAAATCTACATTAGCTATATAAAGTTGTGGGATCAAATAATATTTTAATAATTTAAATAATATTTTGTAATGACAAGCCATTGCATTATATTTGAATAGGAAAGGAGAAAATTTATATGGACGGAAACGCAATAGATACCCTACCTCTAGAAATTATAGTAAATCCAATTGAAAAATAGCTTATAAAATTTAGAATAATTATTTAAAATTAGATTCAATTTAATTAATAAAATAATATATCTATATTTTTATTTAAAAGTTAAAGAATTTTTTTTAATTAGACTGACTTCTTTCTCTTTCTGTCGAAATATTATTTTATTTGTTTTATTTTGTGAGTTTGCATTAAAAAGCCTCCCAATCCAATAAATTTTAATTTGATTATAAAATATATTGTGGATAAAAATATGTAAATTTAAGGAGTTGAAATTATACCGGTAACACCGTAATAAATCTTATGCTTCTCATTTCTATGATTTTTTTATGATATAGATATCAACAAAGATGGGGACAATGATAGCTCAATAATATAATTATAATCAAAAATAAGTAACGGTTATGTTTTTTCTTCAACCAACTTGTTTATTATTATTTCATTAGATGTTAGATGACTATATGTTAGAAACTTGTACATAGAAATGAGTCAAAACAACAGAAACAGTCACACTTGATAAATAGTTGTTTAATCCACAATTACATTTTGAATAAATTCTTTTATGTTTTCAGAAAGATTGAACATACCTCATAGCTCTATGTTCATATTATAATAGAAAAGCAAACCCATAAAATGTTACCCAACCATCTTGTATTGTCTTTATAAAATTATTCTTTGCTTACTACAAAAGCATTATGGATAAAAATATACAAATTTTAGGGAATTAAAATTATATTGGTGACACCATGACTAACCTTATACTTCTTCAACAAGGGTGGTAGTGATGATAACTAAATTATTCAATTTCAATCAAAAATATTTATGGTTGTGATTTTCTTTAACCAAGTGGCGTATTGTTCTTCAATTAGATGATTATATATTATAAACTTATATATAGAAACGAATCATACTAACAAACGTCACACGTCAACAAAAAAAAAAAATTGTGTGATTCATGATTCTCTTTCGAATATACCTTTTTTTTATTTTTTGGAAAGATTGAATATACCTTTCTAGCCGTATGTTTATATTCTCTTAAAAGAGTGAAAATATTAAATACCATCCCAACTGGCTCGCATGCCTGTAAATCTTTCTATTACTGTATAGTTCTTGATAATTTTTTTCCTTTCTATCTTCCCACAACGTAACCAACATAGAATTACGGTTCCATGTAGGTCAGAAATATTAATTGGTCATTGATTGATATTAGCTATCGGTGCAAGCCCTGCAAAGTGTAGAAAAGGTTCAAGAACATGCACTCTAGGTCAATTAAAGAAGATTTGCGTGGTCCCTGTAGATTTTCCTTTATTTGTAAAGAAATAGGGGGCATTTTGGCAATCAAATGCCAAGACACCCACCACGTGAATATCTTTGCTAAGCTATGCCAGCGGATTCCGCTGCTACCTTTACAAAAGCCGGCCAGTGGAAGCTACGATTTTGGCAACCATCTCGGAGCAGCAGGGCATTCTTGGAAGCTTAGGGGGTATTAGAGAAATAATAAGAATTTCAAATCAACTTCATAGCCATTTGCATTATACTGCTCTACCGTAAATACATCCATGCGGTAAATCCCGTAACGATATGGTAGATTTCCAAAAATACTTACCTCATATAGTTGCACGTATACGAAGCAATCTAGTCCATAGCATTATTATTAGTCTCCATATAAATATGGATTATTCTAAAAGACCGTAAGGGAGATATCTATCAGATCTACCAAAATCGAAATTAACAACAAGGGCTTTAAGCATGGTAGCAACAAAAGACCAATCCTTTCTATGCTCCTCTCAGCTCCGCCATGGCCACATGCGCATATCTATTTTTTTCTTCAATCCTTTGGTTTTCTAGAGAGAGAGAGGATCAAATGCACATGCGGTCCCGAGGAGACACGTTAGCAGAGTTCGCTTTCCAGGCCAGCTATGCAAAGAGACTTCTTACTAACTTTGAGATCCCGACTACAATCCACGTGACATGGACACCTTTGAATATTATAATTCAGCATAACAAACATTATGTAACATTGTTAATTCTGCTATGCTTGCAAATTTGGTTTGAGAAGGCTTCTATCTAATTGGATTCAGTATGAGAAAATTTTTATTGGATTCTAATTCATGCGCCTGATCGCTGGCATTTTATATTATAGTAAGGTTTGCTAGGCGTTGATCGTATGTACATGCATTATTGTCCCCAGCATGAGCATGGCTGATTGGACTTGGACTTACCAGTTGGCATATTCCTCCGCCAGGCCAAAAAATATCCAAGTTCAAATACGAAAGATAGTGCTTCCATTATTTTTCTCTACGGGAAGGTTGTGTTGGATCGTCTACTTTTATTATCTATTCATTGCATATATGATCAAATCCGATTTAAATAAAATATATTTTATAATTTAATTAAAATTTAAAATAAATATAAGTTATACATAAAATATTTAAAGTAAATTTGGATCATAATATATCATATTTTAAACTTGATTTGATATAATTTTAATTTAATTTTTTTTAAAAAAATCATTATTATTTTATAATTTTTATATGATAAACTTTTTATTTTATTTAATTTGATCCAATCTAATTTATTTTATTTATCTGATCTGATCTGCACCACTACTCAATCTGACTTAAAATGAGTACGAAGTAGATATGGTCAAAAAAAATTTAATTATAAGATATATATATATATATATATATATAAATATTAACCGACTTAATTCATATTTAATTTATTGCTATTAACGTAGGCATATTAAAAGTCATTGAAAGCATCTTGAATTGAAAATATAACCGGAGCAATTGCTCAACTTAAAATGGTTGCTTAAAAATACGATAGAAAAGATCAATCAATATTTTTCTCCATGCAAATAATAATTAAAATAAACTTGTTTTTAGGCAAATACGTATGTTTCTACGAAAATGATCGATTAAACTTAGCCATGGTTGGGGTGGCTGAGATTAGCCATGGTATGTATGTGTGGCGCATGAAACAACCTTTCTATGTCCAACTGATTGACCTTAATAGGTATACAAAGTTATACGGCCCCTAGGCCCTGTCAAGTGGGGTTCGTTTGACTTCGGGACCTAAAATAGCGTGCCATTTCCTCTGTCCAAATTAGTCCACCCAATCTGTCACTTGGGACCAGATATGTACATCAGTTTTGTTGCAATACGAAGCAAGGCAAATGGGCTGCTGCCAGTATTTGAGGTAGTCATCAAGCCACGCCGGAACCCAAAAATAATATTTTTTTAATATATATAAAACCTGTAGATCACCTTTTTTTTTTTTTTTTTTTTTTTTTGGAAAAGACCGCAGATCGTCCTGGCATTTCGTTCCAACTGACGGCCGGTTAACGCTGGTTTGCAGACGGAATTATACAAATAGAATTTATTCGGGATAGCATTTTTTTAAAAAATTAATTAGATTTAGTTGAGATTGACCCTTATTTTTATTCAGGATTAAAGTTTTTATACCATAGAATAATTATAATTATATTATTCTTTAATTTGAATATATTTTAATGATAAGTAAATGATTGGATGGATTATGTTGATGTAGAATCTGATCGACGTCGGATCGACCTGGAGTTGAGGAAAAAGAGGTCGCCGTCGGGGATATGTAAAACAAAATTTTATCCGAAGTCGATGGTGATGGCTCCGGTAGGATTCTCTGAAGAGAAAACGTATCTGGAAAATCTCTTTTATAGATGGAGCTTGGAACAGACTGATAGTGACAGCCATAGCCGTCTAGTAGCTGGCCGCGTAGGGTTTATCATGGAGAGGGGCGCCGCCTATAGCAGACTGATAGTAACAGACGTAATCGTCCAGTAGCTGGCCACTCAGAGCCATGTGAGAGGGGTGTCGCATGCAGCAGACTGATAGTGATAGCCGTAGCCATCCGGTACTGAGTCGCTCAGGGCCACGTGAAGGGGTGAAGAGCTTTGACGTATATCAATTTCAGAGAAGTTCGGACTCCTAAAGAAAATATGACTAGAGAGGATCATCCGAGAGGAATACTACTTAAAATCTGAAAGTAATCTGCTGGAGAAATTTGGATGGAGTTCGACTGATGGAGAAGTTCAGAAAAAATTTAACTGGTGGAGAAATTTGGCTGAAGGAGTTCGATTGGTGGAAAAGTTCGGTTGAAGCAGGAGTCTGGAAGGAGTTTGGCTCCTGGAGGAATTCGGCTAAAGAAGAAGTTCGGAAGGAGTTCGGCTCCTAGAGGAATCCGATTGAAGAAGAAGTCAGGAAGGAGTTGGGCTCCTGAAGGAATCCGACTGAAGAAGAAGTTCGGCTCCTGGAGGAATCCGACTAAAGGAGAGATCCGAAAGGAGTTCGGCTCCTGAAGGAATCTATCTGAAGGAGAAATTCGGAGGGGGTTTAGCTCCTGAAGAAATTCGGCTGAAGGAAAAGTCTGAAAGGAGTTCAGCTCCTGGAGGAATCCGACTGAAGGAGGAGTCCAGAGGAAGTTGGGCTCCTTAAGAAATTCGATTGAAGGAGAGGTTCGGAAGGAGTTCGGCTCCTAGAGAAATCCAACTGAAGAAGAGGTCCGAAAAAAATTTGGCTCCTGGAGGAATCCATATGAAGGAGAAGTCCGAAGGAGGTTTGGCTCCTGAAGGAATTCGACTGAAGGAGAGGTCCGGAAGGAGTTCGGCCCCTAGAGGAATCCATTTGAAGGAGAAGTCTAGAGGGAGTTCGGCTCCTAGAGGAATCCGACTGAAGTAGAAGTCCAGGGGGAGTTCGGGCTCCTAGAGGAATCCGACTGAGGGAGAGATTCGGAAGGAGTTTGGCTTCTGGAAAAATCCATCTGAAGGAGATGTCCAAAGAAAGTTCGGCTCCTAGAGAAATCCGACTGAAGTAGAAGTTCGGGGGGAGTTTGATTCCTGGAGGAATCTGATTGAGGGAGAAGTCCAGAGGAAGTTGGGCTCTTGGAGAAATCCGACTGAAGTAGAGGTCTGGAAGAAGTTCGGCTCCTGGAGGAATCCATCTGAATTACCAGCTGCATTAGACTAAGCATCAGGTTGGACTTCAACGGGAGTGGGCTTTATCCCCAATAATAGTCCCCCCACTCCCAAGTTCAAAATTCGAAGGAAGGGAGTACAAAAAAAGCGATTGCCAAAGTTCTTTTTTAGGCTCTACACTCATTTAGGTTGAAGCTCAGAAGAGATCTTATCTCCTATCCTGGGTTTCCGTGCTTGTTGCTTGTTGCGGATCCTGAGCTCGTTATTGATGTCGGACTAGGATCTCTCTTGCAAACCAAGATAAGATTTTGTCTTTCGCATTTGGTGTAGTCTGGTTGTAATGAAAAAACTCGTGTAAGGATTCTCCACCGAGCTTCTTCCTTCTCCACATCTTTGGTCTATGAAGTTCTGACTTTTGCTCATGTTAGGATGAGGTTCTCCTTCCATTTCTAATAGATCGTAGTGGCACATTAGGGTCATTGTCGGGGTCTCTCCTCTCACCTCATCTAAAATGAACGAGGCCTTCGGCTTTGCTCACGTTAGGATGAGGTTCTCCTCTTGTTCCTAACGGCCTGTAAGGACACATTAGGATCGTTATCGGGGCCTCTTCCCTCACATCATCTAAAATGAACGAAGCCTTCAGCTTTACTTCTCATTAGGACGAGGTTCTCCTCCTGTTCCTAATGGACTGTAGGGGGGCATAAGGGCCATTGTCAGGGGCTCTCCCCTCATCTCGTCGAAAATGAACGAGGCCTTCGACTTTGCTCTCGTTAGGATGAGGTTCTCCTCCTATTCCTATGGACCGTAGGGGTGCATAAAAAGCCATTGTCAGGACCTCTCCCTCATTCTCGTCTAAAATGAACGAGGCCTTCGATTTTGCTCACGTTAGGACGAGATTCTCCTCCTGTTTCTAACAGGTTATAGGGCGCATAAGGACCATTGTCAGGGCCTCTCCCTTCATCTCGTCTAAAATGAAAGAGGCCTTCGACTTTACTTTCGTTTAGAATGAGGTTCTCCTCCCTATTTCTAATGGATTGTAGGAGCGCATAAGGGCCGTTGTCAGGGCCTCTTCCTTATCTCATCTAAAATGACAAGGTCTTCGACTTTGCTCATATTAGAACGAGGTTCTCCTTCTGTTTCTAAAGGACTATAGGGTCGCTAAGGATCGTTGTCAGAATCTTCCCCTCATCTCGTCTAAAATGAATGAGGCCTTCGACTTTGCTCACGTTAGGAGAGGTTCTTCTCTTGTTTCCTAACGGGCTGTAGGGGCACATAAGGACCGTTGTCAGGGCTTCTCTCCTCATCTCATCTAAAATGAACGAGACTTTTGACTTTGCTCATATTAGGATGAGATTCTCCTCCAATTTCTAACGGAAGAAAAATCCTGATTTTTCAGACCATGTTCGTTCAGATCTGATCGGATCAAGAGATATATTTTAAAAATTTTTCTCTTTGATCCGAATTAGATCTCAGATCTAGGATGTTTCAGATCTGATTTTTATTATTCTAATAATTAAAATAAAATATAGATAATTAAATTAGATTTAATTTATCTTGATGTAGGGTAATCCTATTATCCGTTGATGATCCTATAAGCAGCGAAAGATTCTGGATCTAGCCATGCAAGTGCCTGGCCTCTACCGATATCCACTCGAGCTAGATCTGGAGATCCCCTTCTTTTCTATCACGTGTCCAAAAATCAGATCTAAATCTGATTTGGAGGATCTTCAAAACAGCTTTCGAAGATCAGCAGTTGTCCTTTGCAGCAGCGCAGCCTTCTAGCTTTCTATCGCCTTTCTCTCTCCTAGATTGCACCAACTGAGATTCCCAAACTTTTTTTGGGCGTTGGAGAGGAGAGGGAAAAGATGAACTTTGGGTGGAGAGGAAGAGAGAGGCAGCCGGGGCATAGAGAATTATTCTCTCTTCGAGTTGACATAGGATCTTATTATAGACTATGCGTGATCCAACTCCTTCTTCATCCAACCAATCACAACCTTTGTTGAAAT
>QRFJ01000957.1:227916-283837 GCA_006176705.1 Cocos nucifera | reverse complement strand
ATTAATAAGAAAATCATTTGCAATTTTATTTCTTTCATAAAGAATGTTACAATGGTCCTTAAAGAAGGTAATCACATAGCCTTCTTGTGCTAAGCATGAAACAGAAATCAAATTCCTGCTAGCTGCAGGCACATAATAACAGTCTTTCAAAACTAAGTCTAAACCAGATGGTAATCGAAGAGGGTATGTTCCCACGGCTACTGCAGCAACTCTTGCTCCATTATCGATGCGTAGGATCATGTCTCCATCCCTCAGCCTCCTGCTATCCTCAAGATCCTGCATGGAAGTGCACAGATGAGCACTAGAACCAGAGTCAAGCACCCAACTGGATGCAGAAGAAATCGTAAGGTTAGACTCAATAACGAGCATACCTCCAGAAGGACCTTCCTTCTTGTTCTTCAGGGTGGCCAGGTAAGTAGGGCAGTTCCGCTTCCAATGGCCATCGCTGTTGCAATGGAAATACTTTTCTTTGACATCGGCCTTCTTCTTCGGCTCTGCCTTCTTCTTCTTTGCTCCTTCCACCTTTTGCTTTTTGCAGACTTCTTTTTCTTTTCATAAGACTTTCTTTTGGAAGAAGTCCATTCCATAGCAAGAACTGAGCCTTTAGAACCTTTCATAGAAAGCTCAGCGGTAACCAGCATATTCATTAATTCGGCCAAGGAATTTTGAAGTTTATGCATGTGGTAATTCATGATGAATTGCCCATATGCATCAGTCAAGGATTGCAGAATAATATCATTCTGCAGATCCAAGTCTAACTTCACACCGAGCTTCTCAAGCTCTTCCATGTCCTTGATCATTGATCAGACAGTGATCTTGGACTGACTGCCCATCACGCATCTTAGCCTTAAAAAGTCATTTTCGTGACTTGATATTTGGCTGCGCGACTCTGTTCACCAAACATCTCCTGCAGGTGAGCCAACATTTGGCGAGCAGTCCCGATATCTTCATGTTGGCGCTGGAGCTCATCAGACATCGAGCCCAACATGTAATATCTGGCCTTATTATCTTCGTCTATCCATTTTTCAGAGACGCTCTCTGTTCAGTGGATGGACGAGCTGGTAAGGTGGGAGGGTCCTGGTCCAAAACATGGGTTAACTTCTCGGAACCCAAAAATTTTGTAGTTCCTGAGCCAATCTTTATAATTGGGTCCGTCAGTCTATGTGTGTCCAGGATACGTGCCAATGGGTTGGACGCAGACATTTTTCTGTAGAGAGTCAAAGATTCTAGTTAGATACTGTAATTTTGACTTGACCAATTTATTTAGAAATTTTATTTTTAAACAAATTAGCTCCCACTATTTTCTCGGATCCCTACACTCCCTCTGTAGAGATGCAAAAATCTCCGATTAATGATTTCTAGTGGGTGGTGCGGTCTCACCAACTGACTCATCACCTCACCTAACAGTTATTGGTGATGGGTTAGCCAATGAGTGAACAACTCTTGTTCAATGATTCTCTAATCATGGTGCACCCAAACTTGGTCTCTAATTCATGAATCTCACCATATCCGGAATATTGATCCACTCCTTAGTTAAGTCAGACCCACCATTTGCATAGACTGGATTCCTAATTGAGTCTCTCACCGTATCCTGGAAATATTGAGCCCAACTCATCCTCCAGCCATATAGCATCCAATGCCTAATAGACATGGTTGCATCTTCCCGGTGCAACTGAGCCACTGTATCCAGCCGAGAACAATCAACCCCGGGAAGGGCCCGCACATCTACAATGGTGGAAGACCTCAGACTTAATCTTTTCTTAGGGAGAATTGATTCAGGTCTCATTAAACTAGACTTGTCATAGTCATAACAATTATGACTAACCTAGTGGCATGGGTTAGCTCGGATTATTGACCACCTCAAGATCAGAACTGTGTCAACAGATATGGCCAGGTAAGTGAGATCGGTGGAAGGAATATGCCATTAACTCGTACAAGAACGCATTCAGGTCGAGTAGCTTCCAATTAAAAACCAGTCGGTCGTATGTGCCAAACTTACCTTAGACACCAAATTGTTGAGCCAGAACCAATTGGGTTAGCCTACAATCCAGACTCTAACCTCTGAGCCTAATTAGGTCTTGCTTGATCGTGACTCGATCTTGACCCAGACTTAATCCTATTAGGCTGGTCAATTTAAGCATTGTTGATCCCATCTAACCAACTCTTGATTCGGTTTGATCAACCGCTTAGACCTAATTGAGCTACCCAAGCCCGAACCCAGTATTATGAATATGTCTTAGATCTGAAATTCTCAATTTTAGACCTAATTAATATTCCATAAATCTTAATTCTTAATTAAGTAGGGTTCATAAACAAAATATGCACAATAAATCCTAGGGTTTCAGGATCTAGGGTTTTGCAGAAAGTAAGTTTTTGGGATTTCTGATTAAGGACGAACATGCAGCACCCCTACACATCATAAGAACACCCCATCGAATGGGAAGAGAGGGCCTTTAAACCCTTCTTCGTTCTTATGACCGGACGGCCAAGAGGAACGCCTTAATCAGGAACATGTAAATACTACAAAACAGTTTTAGATCTATATCATATATCTCATATACAAATTTAGATCTAATCATGGCATATTTTGCATACATCTCATGTATCGAATCATGCATATTTTCAGATCTAAATTATCTCATAATAATCTAAAAAATTAGATTTAAATTGATCTAATCAAAATAAATTCTAATCTAGACAATTATGTAGAACTATTCTACAACTAGTCTAGACATGCATCAATCATATCTCATATGATATTTAAAATTAAATAATTTTTATTTTGCTATTTTTTCAGATGTTATTATAACATTATAATATCAAAAAATAGTAAATAAATAGATCTAAAATATGATTTAATCAAATTAAATTAAAAACATGCAAGACTATTCTATAGAACTATTCTATTTAGAACTAGTCATGCATATTTTCTAATCTTAGATCCAAATCATTTAATTTTAATTTTTTCTGATTTTAGATCTGATCACATCTCATGTGACATCTAAAATCATTATTTTTTAATTAAAATAAATTTAAAATTAGATCTAAATATTTAGAACCTTGGCTCTGATACCAGTTGAAGGGAAATCCTGATTTTCCGGTCCAGGTTCGTTCAGATCTGATCAGATCAAGAGATATATTTCAAAAAAAAAATTTTCTCTTGATCTAAATCAGATCTTGATATATTTTCAGATCTGATTCTTATTATTTTAATAAATAAAATAAAATATAAGATAAATTAAATCAAATTTAATTTACCTGATTTGGGTAATCCTATTACCCTGTTGATGATCCTGATTGCAGCGGAAGGTTCTGGATCTAGCCACGCAAGCGCCTGGCCTCTACCGGTATCCACTCGGGTTGGATCTGGAGATCCTCTTCTTCTCTATCACACCTCCAAAAATTCAGATCTGGATCTGATCTGGAGGATCTTCAAAAACTCTTTTGAAGATCAGCAGTCGTCCTTTGCAGCAGCGCAGCCTTCTTAGCTTTTGATCGCCTTTCTTGATCTGAGATTCGCACCAACCAAGATCCAAAACTCCTTTTGGACGTGGAGAGGAGAGGGAGAAGATGGACTTTGGCATGGAGGAAGGAGGGGAGAGGCAGCCTTGGGGTGTATGGGAATTTTCATTCTTTTTGAGTTGGGCGCAGGGTCTTATTTATAGACTATTGTGATCCAACTCCTCTTCTTCCCAACCAATCACAACCCTTTGTGAAATCAGATCTAAATCTGATTGGTGGGAATAGAGTCCCCTGGATTCCTCCTTAGAGGGTGCCTAAGACCAGTCAAAGTTGGTTCTTAGGAGAACTCTAATTGGAATCCAAAAAGGAGATGGAGTCCTTGTCCAACAAGGACTCCTAGGCGCCTCCAACTTGGGCACACACCCTTGGGGTGGCGTGCGCCCTTCTCCTTGCCAGGTTCTGGCAGGGGGACAAGGCCCCCACCAGCTCTCCAATAGGTGCATGACATGTGGTCAAAAGTCAAAGTGTCAATGGTCAACATTTGACCAGTCAAAGGTAGACTTTTGACCAAAGTCAAAGAACAAGAAATGGCAGGTGACCAAAAATGGCAGGTAATGTCTTACAAAATAAGACAACCTTTTCTGACTTGGACAACCTCCAGTCAGACCATATGAAGGCCTCTGATTGAGCACAAACTCCTTTGGCTCAGTCAGGACAACTTATTTATGATAGTAAAAGAAGAACGTTAGGTTCAATCGAGTGCTAGCACGATTTCCTTGAACCTAATTGAATCTCATTCAGATCAATTGAACTAGATCAGTTCAATTGATGATCACCAGATTCAAACCCTTGTTTGTGTGACCCAGTTAGGTTCAGTTCTGTATGGTAATGGGATATGTCATGATCTCTATCATCGACATCATCGAAACTCCTTTCGATGGATCAGAACTCTTCTGATTCGAACAGCTAGAATGATCGATCATCTAAATCATTCTAATTGCTCCCAAAATCCACCAGTGACACCTAGCAGTATATGGTGGCAACCCATCAGAGCTGAATGCGAACCTCTTGGTGCAGCTACCTGTGTGATTAAGTTCTTCTATCTTGAGCCCCGATCAGATTAGGGTTAAGGTGAACTCGTCAAACCCTAGTGTCTGTCATATGATGTAATCATTCGATTCGAGTCCAATGTGAAAATCTAAATAGAAACTCTTTCTATTATTTCACTCTGCCATGGCCATGGGCTTCTGGACTTGATTCTCATGATCATCATAGGGCTGCTCCTCTACCACCGAGGTAGATAGATTCCATCTTGATGCAATCCAGTTCCTACAATGAACATGCTATAGCCAACATACACCTCAGGGTTCCATATGGCTAGGAGACCGAGTAATGGTGTAGTCAAACTATAACACCCTCAAGGTGAACTGCCGATGCACCTCAGGTCAAAGAACCAGACACACTACTGCAGCATCGAGTCAGTCATTGACGAGAAGGTAGACTTCCTAATGACTACTCGAGGTGGTCACGCTCAGTGCCCTCGTTCTCTAACGAGTACCTGTACTCTCGCTCCGGTGTCTCCACACCGTAGACTCAAGACTCATCTACTAAAGAGAAGCGATTGTACACCAACCTTTCGGATTAATCACCATTCTCATGATGATCCTATGGTCGGAAGTATTTTATGAGTTAATAATGATTATTCATGTCTTAAAATTTCAACTCTTGAAAATATGAATTATCATTACCATTAACTCAAAGGATGTATCACAGATACTAAATACACATATGTGATAGACAATAACCCATTTTATTGATTATAGTCAAAATTATAATTTTGCCCCTAGAAGTGTATTACAAGTGTCAGCCAATTCTAGCTTCTAGGGCACATATATCTAACATATGGCACACATCTAACAAACTCCCACTTAACCTAAAGTAAATTGGCTACAAATCTAAGTTCCATCTTCTCAAGGTGGGCTTGGATCTTCAGCAGCTTGCCTAAAGGCTTCGTTAGTGGGTCAACCGCATTGTCTGTAGAGTCGACTCTCTTAACCTCGATGTATTCCTTCTTGAGGTAATCACGAATGAGGTGGAACCATCTTCTTGGAACTCTTCTAACTTATAGTACCACCATTGCACAGGAGCAAACTTTTGGATGTTGACGTTCAATCATCTATGTTGGATATAAAGTCTGAGTTTGCATACCCCTGGATCTGAAGTTCACCATGCTGGACCTCTTCAGCACCTTCTTTATGTGAAAGACCCGGTATCTTCTTCAATCTATCTTTATAGATCTAAAATGAAGGATGCCTTACCTAGATCTTTCAAAGAAAATTTCTTAGATAGCCATACGTTGGCCTATGTCAGCATAAAAATATCATTCCCAATCAGGAGGATGTCATCCATGTACAATATGAGGAAGACAACAGCGCTCCTATTGACGTTCTTGAACATACTTGATTTTTCTCATTTTTGATGAAATCAAATGATTTGATTACATCAAGCATTCCAACTCTGAGATACTTGCTTAAGTCCATAAATGAACCTTTGCAGCTTGCAGACCTTTGTGATCACTATCACTAGATGTGAAAATAAACGATAGTTCCATATAAATATCTTCCTTAAGATATCCAATTATGAACTCCGTTATCACATCCATCTACCATATTTCATAATTAAAATATGCTACAATGGCAAGCAATGTATGGATGGATGGCCACTGATGAGAAGGTAATTTGATACCCTTTCGCCACTAGCCTTGCTTTGAGTGTCTCTACATTCCCATCTGCACATACCTTTCTTTTGAAGATCTATTTATACCCAATAGATACTATGTCTTTAGGTGGATCTACCAAGATCTAGATTTAGTTCGAGCACATCAAGTCAATCTTTGACTTCATTGCCTTTAACCAATTCTCAAAGTCGATATCTTATATTACCTCATCATAGGTTCTGGGATCATCACTATGAACCCATTTCTCATGAGGAACATTTTCTCTACATCCTCTAAAATGGTACCTAAGTACCTTCAAGAGGAAGGAAAATCTAATTTGACCTACGAGGTGGATGAGGTAGTGACTTGCGGATCGGCTCCAACTAACTGGGTTCTTGAGGTTCCTTGGCTCGTTGCTCTTTGGAGACTTTCTTCTCGAGCCTAATCTATCTTCCGATGTCACCATCTTGGACAAACTATTTTTCAAGAAAAATGGTGTGTCAATCCATTATCACATTATGGTCTTCCAGAAGATAGAAGTAATATCCTAATAACTCTTTTAGGATATCCAATAAATCAAGCTCTAAGGGACCTAGACTCTAACATGTCTGCCATCGGATAACCCCAATTCTGAGATGACTCAGACTTGACTTCTTACCATGCCATATCTCATACGGTATGGTAGGAATGATTTTAGATGGAATCCTATTAAACTATGTCCCTAAAGAAACTCAAGAAGATCCATGAAGCTCATCATAGATAGACCATATCTAATAGGATCCATTTTCTCCATTCTGAAACTATGTTAAGTTGAGGCATTCTAGGCAAAGTCCATTATCAGACTATACCATTGTCCTTGAGATAGTCCAAAAATTTTTGACTAAAGTATTCACCTCCTTGATCTGATCAAAGAATCTTAATGGGCTTTCCGGTTTGCTTTTCTACTTCGTGTCTAAATTTTTTGAACTTTTCAATGGCTTCAGACTTGTGTTGTATCAAGTACACATACCCATACCGAGATAGATTATCGGTAAAGATAATAAAGTAGACGTAATTGCCTCTGATCGATACATCGAATGGGCCACACACAAATATATGTACCAGGACAAGTAGGTCTATGGCCCTTTTCCATGTCCCATAAAAGAAAGCTTGGTCATTTTGCCTTGAAGGCATGATTCATAAATTTGATATGACTTGGATGTCAATGCATCTATTAGTCTAGATTTCTCTAATTTGTTAATCCTGTCTTCAGCTATATGATCTAGCCTAAGGTGCCATAAGTACCTTTCATTAACACTATCTCTAGATCATTTTGATCCTATGGCATTCACATTTTGCTCGACAAACTCATTGATGAGCATTCCTTTAGAAGGTCTTTCTTTTTGCTTGTTCTTTAGGCTGGCTATGTACGTAGGGCCCGCTTCCAATGGCCATCGAAGTTGCAGTGGAAACAATTTTCCTTCTCCATGGCCTTCTTTTTCAGCCCGCCCTTCTTTTCTCCTTCTATTTTCTACTTGTTCGCAAACTTCTTTTTCTTTCCAAAAGACTTTCTCTTGAAAGAAGTCTGCTCCAAAGCCAGAATTGAGTTCTTTGAACTCTTCAAATTTTGCTCAACAATAACCAGCATGTTCATCAACTCGACCAAGGTGCACAGGAACTTATTCATATGAAAGTTTTTAATGAACTGCCCATATGAATCCATCAAAGACTGTAGGATCACATCAATCTATAATTCCTTATCCATCAAGACATTAAGCTTCTCAAGCTCTTTTAGGTCCTTGATCATTGCCAGGCAATGATCTTTGATCGACTGTCCATCACGCATCTGCATCTTAAATAGTCTTCTTGAGACTTGATAACATGCTGCGCGACTCTATTCACCAAACAACTCTTACAGGTGTGCCAACATTTAACAAGCAGTCCTGATGTCTTTATGTTGGTGCTGTAATTCATCTGACATTGGGCCCAACATGTGGCACCTTACTTTGTTATGATCGTCAGACCACTTCTCATGAGATGTTCTCTGATCACAGTCGGATGGGCTGGTAAAGGGAAAGTCCTAGTCCAATACATAGGTCAACTTTTCGAACCCAAAATATTTTTGAAGTTCTTTAGCCAATCTTTATAAATTGGTCTAGTCAACTTATGGGTATCTAGGATTCAGCTTGGGGTTTTGATGCAATCATTTTTCTGTAGAGAGTCAAAGTTTCTAGTTAGACCTATAATTTGACTCAACCAATTTGTTTAGTAACTTTATTTTTAAATAAATTAGGCTCCAACTATTTTCTCGGATCCCTACACTTCCTTAGTAGAGATGCAAAAATCTTCATGATTATTGATTTTTAGTGGGTGGTGTGTTCCCATCGACTGGCTCACCACCTCACCTAATAATTATTGATGATGGGTCAATCAATGAGTGGACAACTCTTGTCTAATGTTTCTCTAAACATGGTGCACCCAAATCTGATCTCTAATTCATGAAGCTCATCGTGCCCAAAATATTGCTCTACTCCTTAGTTAAGTCAAACCCACTATTTGTATAAATTGGATTCCTAAGTGGATCCCTCACCGTATCTGAAATATTGAGCCCAACCAATCCTCCAACCCATAGCATCCAATGCCTAATAGACATGGTTGCGTCTTTCCAATGCAACTGAACCGCTGTATCCAGTTGAGAATAATCAAACTTGGAAAGGGCCTGCACATCTATAATGGTGGAAGACCAAGGACTTAATATTTTCTTAGAGAGATTTGATTTGATCACTCAGACTCAACTAGTTATACTATTTATGACTAACCTAGTGGCATGGGTTAGCTCGAATCGTTAGCCATCTCAAATTAGAACTAGGTCGACTCAATCGGCCAGGTAAGTGAGATCAGTGGGAGAAATATGCCATTAACTTGTCATGAATGCATTTAGGTCGAGTAACTTTCAATTAAAAACCACTGGTCATATTTGCCATACTTACCTTATACACCGACTTGTCTGACCAGAGCTGATGGGGTTAGATTACAATTCAGGCTTGAACCATGGAGCTAAATTAGGTCTTAACTTGATCGACCATATGTGATTGTGAGTCAACCTTGACCCAGACTTAATCTTATTAGGCTGGTCAAATCTAAGAACTCTTGATCCCACCTAACCAACTCTTGATTCGATTTGATCAACCATTAGACCTAATTGAGCTACCCACATCGGAACCCATGATTTATGAAGGTATCTTAGATCTAAAAATTCATAATTTTAGAGCTAATTATTTTTATAAACTTAATTCTTAATTAAGTCCAAGGATTTAATAACAAAACATGTATAAAAAAATCATAGGATTTTAGAATCTAGGATTTTGTATAAAAGTAAGTTTTTTATTTTTTATTAAGCGCAAACATGCAACACCCCTACACGCCATAAGAACATCCCATCGAACGAAAGGAGAGGGCCTTTAAATCCTTCTTAACCTTATGACCAGACGGCTAAGGGGAATGTCTTAGTTAGAAATATGAACTATACTACAAAACTATTAGATCTAAAGCATATAATTGTTGCATGATTTAAGATCTAATCTATACATATTTTGCATACATCTCATATATCAAATTTAACATTTAAATTTACATTTCAGATCTAATTACATCTGATGTAATATTTGAAAATAAAATTTTAAATGATCTCATCAAAAAATTTTAATCTAGGCTACTCATGGCATAGATCTATGGAACTAGTCTAGACATGCATTACATATGTCATACATATCAAATTTTTAAATGCATCTCATGCTTTCAAATCTAATTATATCACATATATAATATCTAAAATTTAACTAATCTAATCACATAATCTTTAGAAAATTAAATAAATATTTCATTAAATTTTTGATCTAAACTATGAGATTAAACTAGAGATCTAGTCTAGACTTATGCTGCCTATATCACATATATCAAAATTTTAAATTAGACCTTATATTTCAGATCTGATTACATCTAATGTAACATCTAAAACTTAGATGATCAAATCATAAAAAAAAAATTAAATTAGATCTGATCTAATTATATTTGAAAACTATCATGATATAGAATAATAGATCTAGACTAGAACTTGCATTGTTTATGTCAAACATATATATATATATATATAACATGTAATTTTTGATTTCAGATCTGATTACATCCTATGTAACATCTAAAAATCAAATAATCAGATCATAAAAAAAATTAGATCAATCTAAAGATAGATCTGAAAGCAGCAACCTGGCTTTGATACTAGTTGAAGGAGAAACCGAATTTTCCTACTGCAAGATGCATCTGATCGGATCAGTTTTGTAGCAGAATAATTTTAAAATTTTTTTTATAATCTAATCAGATCTGAGAGTTCTCAAATCTAATTAAATTAATCTAAAATTTAGAAGTAAAATAAAAATAAAAATAGTAATAATAGTTATCACTTGATCGGATAAATCATTTATCTGTTGTGATGATCTGACGATTGATTCGAGGTTCTGATTGAGCCATGCACGCATCTGACCTCTACCAGTATCTATATGAGTCAGATCTAGAAGTATCCTTCTTTTGGATCTGATCTCCAAAGATCAGATCTGGAATCAATCATGAATGCCTTCGAATCGATCTTCAATGGCAGCACCTTCGTCTCTCTATGCGGGAACTGGTCGCACAGTCTTTGCAGGATCAGGAACCATTCTTTGATCTCTGAGTTTTGTCCAACCCCTTAGGCATGGAGAAGAGGAAGAGATCTAAAAGAGGGGTGTGGAGATGGAGATTTTGGTAGGGCTTCGCCATATAGAAATTGTGATGCACAATAGATTGTGCAGGGCCCTATATATAGACCAAACCAAGAGTCCCTTCTAATGTGACTTTGAATAGGTCAAAGACAATAAGCAAAAGGACTCTCCCATGATCTCCATGCCCCACACCACCATTTTTCAAATTTTTGTCGCATAAAAATAAATGGATATGGCATGGAATAATTTGGGATAAGATTAAGTTAGTGCACAACTCTTATCTCCTAAGAGTTTGAACTATTCAAACTTTTGACCCATTCAAACATGATTTGAATGGGACACCTCCATACATATCAACTAGGGGTGCACTCCATAAGGGGATGCACACCCTCTCTTCCTAACATAACATCTAGGGATGCATGCCCAAGAGAAAAAATGAAGGAGGCGCCACCTATTTCATTCCTGCAAACTAGATCAACATTTGACCCTTGTCCTGTTCCCATCTCATGAGATTTTGGACAAATATTTTTCAAGTCCCATCTAACAGAATTAGGTCAAGTCCTAACCAAGTTAGAACAAGCCTTGATCAGGCCAGGACTCGATCTAGTCAGATCAAGAAAAATCCATCTTGAATTTTTGAGAGAGGTTTGTCCAAATTTCATCTCATGATTTTAGGACAAGTCCAAATTTGGCAAAGACAACCCTTGTCTTGTTTCCATCTTATAGGATTTAGGATAAGTCTTGATTAAGCTAGGACAAGGTCCAGTCAAATCAAGACAAATCTCTATAGAATTTTTGGATAAGCCTTGTCCAAATAGTTCCATAAATTAGCAGGTCTTGTCCTATTTCCATCCGATGGATTAGGACAAGCCTAGATCAGGTTAGGACCAGACTTTTCTAATCTAGACAAGTTTCAATCAGACTAGGACAAACCCATACAAGGCTCCTGGGTGAGCCAAATCCAATTTGGCTCAGTTGAGATGATCAAAAAAGACTACAGAAGAAGAATGTTAGGCTCAATCGTGTGCTAGCATGAATTTTTTGAACCTAATTGGATCTAATCCAAATCAATCGAACTAGATCACCTCAATTAATGACATCTAGACCCAAACCCTTATTTATGTGACCCAGTTAGGTTCAGTTTTATATGGTAATAGGATATGTCATGATCTCTATCATCAACATCATCAAAATATCCTTCGATGATTCATCCAATTAGAATCGTCGATCATCAAGATAATTCTAATTGATCCCAAAATCCACCAGTGATACCTAGCAGTATATCATGGTAACTTATCAAAACTGAATAGCGAACCTCTCGATGCAGCTACTTGTGTGATTGGATTCTTCTATCATGAGCCTCGATGGGATTAGGGTTAAGGTAAACTCATCAAATGCAACACCCATCATATGAATGAATCATTTGATTTGAGTTCGATGTGAAATCCTAATAGAAACTTCTTTCTACTATTTCACACTACCATGGCCATGGATTTTAGGACTCGATCTTATGATCATCATAGGACTACTCCTCCTCTATCGAGGTTGATAGATCCCATCTTGGTGCGATCCAATTCCTACAATGAACATGCTATAGCCAACATGCACCTCAGGATTCCGTATGGCTAGGAGATCGAGTTATGGTGTAGTCAAACTATAACACCCTCAAGGTGAATTGTCGATGCACCTCAGGTAAAAAAACTAGATACACACTACAGCATCGAGCTAGTCATCAACGAGAAGGTAGGCTCCCTTATGACTGCTCGAGGTGGTTACGCTCAGTGCCCTCATTCTCTAACAAGTACCTATACTCTCACTCTGATATCTCCATACCATAGACTCATGTCTCATCTATCCTAAGAAAGCAATCGTACACCGATCTTCTGGATCAATCATTATCCTTATGATGATCCTACGATCGGAAGCAATTTATGAGTTAATTATGATAACACATGCCTTTAATTCTCAACTCTTAAGAATATATGTTATCATGCCTATTAACTCAATGGATGTATTATAGATACTTTATACAAAATGTGATAGAATAAATAATTTTTTAATTAATTTTAAGTCAAAATTATAAAAATGTTCCTAAAAAGTATTTATTAAGTGACAGCCAATCTAGCTTCTAGGATGCACATCTAATATTGGTCTGCTGGTTCAGCCCAACCAACTGGTCCACCAGTTCAAAGCTCGACCTGAATGCCAGCCTGCCATCCAGCTAGCCCATGCACATGGAAAAAAAGGCCCAGCCCAGCTCCCTCTACATGATGTCACCCTGACATTAGGAAACCGCATGGTCCATGATGGACCGATGGCTGACTCAGTAGGTGTGGACCCTTAAAGGGTCCATGAAAAAACCCATGTGGCATTCAAGGGCATTTCCATTATTTTAGGTGGTGCGATGAGCTCTGATTGATCCAAGTCTTCATTTTGCTCGGTCTACAAGGTCCAATAGCATAGTTATATGCGATCAGACAGTTCTCATTGCAATCGATCGAGATCCAATGGCTAAGGGCATTTTTTGATTTTGTTCAATATTCCTTCGACTATCATCCAATGGTCTAATTACAAGATCCAATGGCCTAGAGTCCATCAGGAGCTAGTCAAAATAAATAATGGCTAATTTTAGTGGATTTTGATGGGTTTTGATCTATTCAACGAAGATTTGATGGTTAGAATTTCTCTAGGACCATTGAATCTGATCCAAATTCAAAGAGAACTCCCGAAACAACTCCACAAGCCTTGTTTTTCTTTCTATTTAAACCCTCTTACACTTTAAAGCCTAGAGATAAGTCTTCTTAGCCGAGAGCACACCAAAATTCTCAACTCTTCTCCTCAACACTCTCCTCCTATCTTTCCTCTTAGCCCAAAACAGAGCCTCCTTCCTCTTTCTTTCTCTCTTTTCCTCGTCCTTTCTTCTTCCTTTCTTCTTCTTCCATCCTTCACTGAGGAGCTTTGAAGATGCTGAGAGTGAGTAGATCCTCAAACATGCACGACAAAGGAGCTAAATTATGAGAGAGTAGATAAAGTCTTCGAGTATGGATTGTACTTTTCTTTATCTTTTGTAATTTTTTTATTGCAAACATATTCTCCTACATAGTTTTTAATGAAATTTATATTTTTATGCAAGAGATCATGATTTTCTAACATGCTTATTATTGATTAAAGATCTAAATAAATTATATTCATTGGAATAGATTGTGATCGGAAGATATAGTCCATACTCAATTTCATAATTTATTTTAGAAAAAAAAATTAAAATTCATGTTCTAAATTTTTAAGAATTAAAGTATTAAATAATTTATGATTTAATAAAGATAAATCATGATCAAGAGATATAATTCATGCTCTAAGAAAATAAATTATAATCATAAGTAAATTCATAAAAATAATAAATTTTTGCATTAAAAAGAATTACCACAATCCTACTAGAGATGAATTCAAAATTTTAGAATATATTTAATTAATTCTAAAATATTAATTAATTAAGTATTTACTTTTTTTATTTTAATTTGCTAAACTCTTAATTATTCTTCTTTAATTTACTTATTTAAATTTTTATTTAATAAATTAATTTAATTTTTTAATTAAAATTGAATATAACTCAGTCTTCATTTTTTAAGAAAATCGACATTTGACTCACTACTATCTAATTAATAGTAAGATTAATTTTAATTTTTATTTATTATTGTAATGATAAGTATCAAATTTTTGATGCCATTGTCAAAAACTATAGCATGATTACTTCAATTAAAAAAATTAATAAATTAATTATTTAAAAAATAAAAAAATATTTTTTAATTTTATTTAGTAATTAATTACTACCTTTCATAATTGATTTCTGCTTTCTATAGTTTAGATTAATTTATTGCTTATTAAAACTTAATCACTTGAATTTACTTTCTTATGCAAAAGCACACAATCAAAAACTAAAAAAATATCTATAAAAAGATAAAATCATAAACTTTAAAAAATCATTGACATTTCATAATAATTAATTAATTTAGTATAACCAAAAATATAAAATAAAATTAATTTTTAATATGTTTGGACATCTTGCTTTTCTTGCATTGCATCTTTATAAAGTACTTTAAGGGTACAATCCATTAATTAAGATAAGATGGGGATTTAATTACCATTCCTTAGCCTACAAACTACCATCCTTTATATTTCATTGACCTAAGTTTTTAACTTAAAATCAATTAGATGTTGACCCTTAAGGATTTTTGAGCTTATTAGGAAAATGAATCCTAAGAATTAGACCAGATTAGAATTAGTCAGTTTGATTGGTGTCTAAGGCAAGTGGTTTAGGAACTGCATCCCGAAGAAAGATAATTACTTAATTGATTCCGTTGGCTTATCTGGCCAAGATAATTAATGTCTAAGAAAAGCAATGGAGGGACTCTCACTAACCTTATACTTACATGGCCAGTTGAGTAGCTGATTCTTTACTTAGAATGCTTGAAGGCCCCCTTGGAACAATTAAGAGCTGTCTAAATCTAGATAAACCCTAGGATAGAGAGTCCATGCTTGCTTAACTTGATTGTAATTAACACCAAATACGAATTAATTCTTCTTATCTATCATCCTTAGATTTAGAATCCTCTAGGCTCTTATCTTTAGAATTTTTTCTTCTCATCTTTTTTCTTATTCTTTAAAATAACATAAAATAAAATAAATAACAATTAGAGATAGATTTTTATGCTAAGCTATCTAGTAGAGTAGATAGTCTAGAAAATATTAGAAACTTTTTCTATCCATCTTTTCTTCCAACACAATAAGTTTATGCAATATGTTTGAGCCCCACTCACTTTGTAAGTAAATGCCTACACCAATTTTCTGAGAATATGTACGAGCAAGTTCATAAAAATCAAATCCAAATGGCCTACAGACCAAGAAATAGTCCATACTTTAATACTTACAATCTAGGCTGGGGGGCTCAACCAAATTATTCGTGGCAATCATAACCAGTGATTACCCCAGTGCCACAAGGACCAACATTCATGAATGCATCCTATTATGATATGCCCTACCCACAATGTCAATCTTCTTTAAATAACAATAAGTCAACTTTTGAAAAGAGGATTCAGTAAGCATTAGACGAGTTAGAGCTTACCAATCAGACCTTGCAACAGACCTATCACTCCTATATGTAAAACTTTAAAGAACTAGAGAAGCAAGTACTTACATTTAATCAGTAGGAGAAAAGAGGTTACCTAGTCAATCCGAGAGTGATCTTGAGGGACCATACCCAGCTAAAAATTTAAATATTTCTATAACTTTTTCTGATCAATTAGTTAAAACTCTTAAAAATAATATGATCATAGAGCAACCTAGCATAACCAAAAAAACCCTCTTAAATCATATAACTAAAGTAATAAAATATAGAAAAAAACCAAAATAGTGGGATGAACTAATTCCATCACCTTACTTATATATGAATCCATTCTCAAGTGCCCTAGAATCATCCATTCTTTTTAGTGGGAAAGGCAAACAAACTGATGAGATGATGGAATTATTAGAGACTTCTCAAGAATCACAGGTGAGTAATATATTAGAGGAAGCTTCATCCATAATTCTTTCCTAAGATCCATCAAATTCTTATTTGGCTTATCATGAGATGGATGATTTTGATGACGATGGATATAATACAGAAGTTAATGACCAACTATATACACCCTACCTTAAAACCATCCCACTATGGATTAAAAAAATTGAGTCTTCACCTAGCTCACCAATAGCTCCATTGTTAGAATCACCAACTATTTTAGAATTGAAGCTACTTTTGATGCACCCACTGACACCCTATCAATGATACTTACCTAGGAAGACCAACTTATGAATGTTCTAAAAATATATAAAGAAGTTGTTGGATGGAATATTATTGATATGAGGGATAATGATTTTAAGACTAATTTTCTATATTCGATACTACTTTTGAGAATAGCCTCCAAAATTTATTTATGATATTAAAATGATGTATGGAGGTAGATTTAAAATTAATTTTAAAAAATGCCAAACTTTAGATTAGGAAGAGTTGATGTAAAGACATATTATACCTGAGAAAGGGACTGGGATAGATCGGGTTATAATTGAAGAGATTCCTAAACCACCCTAGATTTCAGCCCATTAAACACAATTCCTTCCTTATTATCATAAAAACTATAATAATTTTAAATTTTGGTATAACATGCTTGCTTAAAATACTTTATTAATTAGGGCTAAATCTAATCATCATAAAGCATTCTATGAACATTTTTCTGCCATAATAACAAGGCCTCCTGATTAGCCCTATCTTTTTGAAAACCTGAAGGATGCACTAAAATTGATTATATTTAAAACTTTTTTGTAAGGTCTGGCTAAAGACGTTAAACTTAGCACTTATTGGGAGGTAACCCATATTTTTCTTTTACATTTTTTTTAAATTTTTAGTTTACTTTTCTTTCAGAACTATGTTAGGGGGAGAATTATAGATCCATACTGGATGAAGAACATATAAACCTGACTGAGCCTAGAAATATACCAAGCTAGATGAACTCTTTCCTTTTATCTTCTATTCATTTATCATACTACATTATTTCTTTCCTCCATTAAGGATAATGAAAATTAAGTTGGGAGAGAAGGATAAATAAATTAATTAAATCCTCAAGTATAGTAATAATTAGTCTTATGTACCTAATTTTATAACGATTTAAAGTTTGTCAAACATTTTAATTGATGATTGATTAATAATCTAGAGAATTTTTGAAATACTAAGAACTCAACTATTAAGAAAACCTAATAAATGGTCAGGTTTAGGATAGAATAAATTTTTGAGTGATTCTAAAATCCTCTTCTAGCCTATATTTAATAAAGAGTTTACTTTGTACAAGTATGAGAGGAAAAAATTGAAGAAAAGAAAAAAAATAAGTTCTAAATATTGGTTTTCTATCGAGTAACTGGATTCTGTTACCTAATTAAGCGATATTATTCATATCAAAAAGTGGACAAGCTGAAGAAGCTTGTTATACAGTTAGTTTTAATCTGCAGTCTATTTGACTCAAGTTAATAAGCTTGAGAGATATTCTACACCTAGTATCCTAAAGCCAACTAGTTTAAAAGTCATTAGTCCAAAGCTCGCTATAAGGGTCAGATAGAAAGCTTAAGGGGTTAAAACATTGCATTGGCTATTAAAAAAAAAAAAAATCTTGCCTATACTAAAGATAAAAGATTTAAAGAATAAAAGTGGAGAGTTGGTCAAAGAAAAGTTCTAAAATTTTATGTTCTTCACTTAACCACTATTTAGGATGGAATTAATAATTCAATGATGTATCTCTTAAATCGCTAACTAGGTATTAATTGACTTTAAGATGATCCAAAGAAACTTTGACATCTTATCGAGTCAGTACATATTTTTAAATTTTCTCTTTTTACTCGAGGATGAGTAAAACTCAAGTTGGAAGGTGTGATAATCATCATAAAATTACTAAATAATAGTATTAAATTATATATCAATTAAAATTTATTTTAAAAAAATTGATATTTTTATTAATATTTTATAAAAAATAAGCTGACCAATGTGAAGAGCTTAATTTTTTGGTTCAAATGAATTAAATTTGACAAAAATCAAAGCTAAAATGAAAAAGATACAGAGGACGAAAGTTTAAAGAAAAAAAGAAAAAATTATTTAAGCTAGTCAGTTTAGCCCAATCGACCGGGTCTGCTAGAGCCTAGCCTAAACACCAGTAATGCGTGCTAATTTATAGCTATGGCAAGTGCACCAGTCGATCAAGTAATAAAGTGAATGAGTAGAGTATCGTTCCTAGAGGATTGGAAAACAAGTACTGAAAAGTTCTTTCCTATGCTTTATTTAGAAGATCGATTTATGAGAATAAAAAGAAATTAAAAAAAATAATTAAAATAATTAAATTTTTTTTTTATTAAATAGAGAGAGTGTAAATTATTGAGGTTTTAAATTCAAGAGCAATGGATTACTAAGGCAATCGGTTCACCAACTCAATCAATACGATATTCAGATTTTTAGATTAATTTTATTTCATGTGACGGTGGAGTCTCCTAATTTATTCACTACCCTTTGGTCTAGGCATAGCAAATCTATTAATATTTATTAATTACCCTTTGATCCAAGTGTAATTTAAATAAATATTAATGCATTAGGTTTTGTGAAACCCTCTAATTAAAATACGCTGCGTCCAAAGCGCACTAAAATTTCTGCATGCATATGAATTCTAATTTGATTCATAATACAAGGTATATAATCAAGAAGCATTAACATAGATGTACTTGGTCCGTAACATCTATGTTCATCAGATCAATTAGAAGATGGCCAGTAATCTAAAAGCATTAAGATCAGATTTATATACTCCTCATGAATAAAATTTAAAAATAAATTATACTGAATATTGCATCAAAAGAGTGGCTACACCTTAGCCTTAGTAAAATAAAATTTAGTTCATGATAACAAATTTAAAAATAGTAAATAAAATAAAAAGCATGAAGAAATTAGACTGTTTGATTGCTGAAATTGATTATCTGTTGCTCTTGATGCGGAAAACTTGGTGAAGAAGAAGAGGCTCCTTGATATCTCCTCTCTCTTTCTTCCTCTCTCTCTTTCTTTCTTTTCCTTCTTCCCGTCTCTCTCTGTTTTTTTTCTCTGATTCTCCTTTCTTCCCTATTTTTCTTTCTCTCACTGATTTTCTCTATTTTTCCCTTTTTCTTTTCTCTTTCTTTTTTTTTTTTTTTTTTCTCACGGCAACGGGGCTTTTTATAGATGAAGTCTCCAAAATTCATCCAAAACTCGATTTTAGACTCCTAAAACAATTCAAACTATGATCTGAATAATTCTGGCCGTAAGATGTTGATCAAACGGTCCAAAAACCACTCAAAAACCCGTTAAAATAACCCAGATCAAGTTGGATTTAATATCAGCCGTTGGATCATCCAATGGATTGAATCTGGGCCGTCCGATCTCGTTGAAATCAGCCTTCAGACCTTTAGTTTCAGTCGGGATGAATCTCGGCCGTTGGATCTCGATCGGGAGCTGCGGATGCCGTCCATCAGCGCCTTCTTCTCGTCCGTTCGATCAAGATTCAGTGAAAACCGTCCGTTGGATCAGCTAGAATTCCCAAATTGCCTTCCGTGGACCGTGCGCGAGCCCGGTGTTGCGTGGACCGCCGCGTTCTTCAACCAATCAGAGCGCGCCTCCGTCTGTGAAATTCCTGAAATACCCTTCGGTTGGTCCACCGTACGCCGCGAAAAATGCTGACGTCATCCTGACGTCAGCGTTGCGTCAGCGGTTTTTTTTTTTTTTTTTTTTTTTTTTGAAATTCGATTCTCGGCTCATTTGAAGTCCGTTTTGCCTGAAATTTGTTTCATCTGAATCAGAAAAATGAGATCTTCACATTGGTAGCCTTCTTTCCTGCATAAGATTAATAAAAGTATCAATTTTTAATAAAATATTTTAATTTATTTTATAATTTAATACTTTTATTAGTATATTTTTACTACTTATCACACCCCCCAACTTATTCATTACTAGTCCGTTAGCAATGTTTTATTTAATACCATATTTTAATAAAATTATTTATCACAGAGATAAAATCTTGGATTAAAGATCAAAAAGTTTAGAAAATATTGCTAACTAAGCATTGAGCTTCGGAAGCAAATTTTTTAGTCAATACAATTAAAAACTTTCTTAGAGTACATCAAAGATCTATAGCACTTATGTTTGTGATGACTAACTTTAGCATTTCAGTATTAAACTAGAAGAACAAAAGTATCCTCTCTTATCACTTATTTTGGTCAATTTTCTATACATTCTCAATTTTATACTCATGAATTAAGGTAGCTTTCACACTGCCTTTTTTTTTTTTTTTTTTTTTTTTTTTTAGCATCCTGGCCTTTTCTTTATCATTTTACGTGAATTTCCACACTTGACCTAGGTGCAGAGACCCAGTTACTAGGCTTTGGGCAATCCACATATACTCTGTCTTTTGCACTTTATTTATAGGCAGGTAGCTCTTTCCTTAAATTCAAGTTTCTTTGATTAGAATGTATATTAATTACCAATTTTCAGTGATAATTGAATCTTCAGTTGGCCTTATAATCAATACCTACTTTGCCTTGTTAGTGTGCATGTGCAATAAAAAGTGCTAATAATCTTTTAATGACCTAAGTAGGCTGTTAAAAGTTGACCAACTAATCTACTTCTTTAACTCATTACATTCATTAGCAAATAATTCTATCTTTTATCACTTATCCAGTTTATCTTTGCTCAAGATTTTCTTCTTAACACATGATTTTTTTTTTTTTTTTTTTTTTATATTATTCTATATTATTTTAAAGTAGAAAGAAAAATAAAGGATGTAATAAAGGATAGGAAAGAATACACCTGATTTGGTTCAATCTGGTTCTTTGGAGCTTTGAAATTTTGCTTGAGTTCTCATTGATTTTTCTGTAAAATTGAAAATATACACCAGAGCAGTAAAAGTGCAACAACAAATTACTAAAAAAAAATAAAAAAAAATGATCCAAACTAAAAAGAAAAGAAACAACCTATCTAGTAGTTCTGATTTATAGTCTTCAGCTTGACTTTCTTTGAATTCTAAAGTGGATCAATCTGGTGCCACTTCAATTGGAATACTTTCATGTTTGATCGAATCCTCTTTCAATTTGACATTGCTTGCTTTTATAGTCTCAAACTTATTTTCTACAGAATTCTCATATAATGGATTGTCAATAATGTCAATTAGAAAACAAGTTTGATTATCAGGATGTTTAATATCTTTAAAAACATTAAAAGTAACTTGTTCATCTTGGACTCTAAGAATTAATTTTCCTTGTTGAATATCTATTAAAGCTCCTCCAGTAGCTAAAAAGGGTCTCCCTAAAATAATGGGTACATCATAATCTTCTTCCATATCAAGAACAATAAAATCAACAGGGAAAATAAACTTGTTTACCTTTACCAAGACATCCTCCACTATACCTTTTGGATATTTAATGGATCTGTCGGCTAATTGAAGAGTAATAGTGGTAGGCTTTGGTTCTCCTAGACCCAGCTTTTTGAAAATAGAAAAAGGCATGAGGTTAATGCTTGCTCCTAAATCACATAAAACTTTATCAAAACTACAATCACCAATAATGCAAGGGATGGTAAAGCTCCCTGGATCTTTTAGCTTCTGTGGTAATTTATTTTGAAGTATTGCTGAGCATTCTTCATTCAAATTTATTCTCTCATGCTCTTTCAGCTTTTTCTTATTTGTTAAGATTTCTTTAAGAAACTTGGCATACCTGGGCATTTGAGTAATAGCATCTACAAAAGGAATATTAATATGTAAATTCTTTAGAATTTTGAAAAAGTTAGAAAATTCCTTATCTGGATGCTGCATTTGTCTTTTGGGAATGGCAGTGGCGGCACGTAGGGCTTCACATTTGGATCAGCAAACCGTATACCTGGAGACCATCCATCTGCTGGTTGTTTTGGTGACTGACGAGTTTGAGTTGATGGTTCTTTATTTGTAGTTGGCTCTTCGGTCCCATTCTTCTGATGTGGCTCCTCCAGCTTTGTACCACTTCTTAGGGTGATAGCATTGACTTGCTCCCTTGGATTTGTCTCCGTATTGCTTGGCAAGGATCCTTGAGGTCTCTCGGAGATTATCTTAGCCATTTGACCTATTTGCATCTCCAAGTTTCGAATTGCTGCTGTTTGGTCCTGCCTAAGTTTGACTTCCAAATTTTTTAAAGTTGCTTCTTGGTTTTGTATGAATTTGACCATTAGCTCTTCCATGTTAGACTTCTTTTCAGGTACTTGGAATCCCGGGGGTGGTTGTTGTGCTGCATTTTGATTGCTCCATGAGAAATTTGGATGCTGTCTCCACCCTTGATTGTATGTGTTGGAGTAGGGATTGTTTTGTTGCGGCCTGAAAAAATTACCAATATAATTAGCTGTTTCAGTTGTTTTAGCAAAAGGATTACCTGTCTGGCAATTATTCGTATCATGTCCTCCTCCACACAGATCACAAGTAATGCTCTGAACATGCATAGCTGTTCCCTTTAAGTTGTTGACTTCGGCTCTGAGGGCTGCAATTTCAGCTAGTAAGGTTGGCACGCAATCTACTCCCTGCACAGCTGCTAGTCTTTTTGGCATCATGCGCTCTGTCTGCCATTGATAGCTATTTGATGCCATCTCATCGATTAGATCGAATGCTTCTTCCTCTGTTTTTCGGTTAATGGTTCTTCCTGCTGCTGCATCAA
Organism: Cocos nucifera; assembly: GCA_006176705.1. Taxonomy (NCBI): domain Eukaryota; kingdom Viridiplantae; phylum Streptophyta; class Magnoliopsida; order Arecales; family Arecaceae; genus Cocos; species Cocos nucifera. The sequence continues at coordinate 260,668 of QRFJ01000957.1, read as the reverse complement.
TCATAGAACGATTAGTAGGAGATAAACCATTATAGAAAGTTTGTACCTGAAGCCATACGGGTAGTTGATGATGTGGACATCTCCTCAATAATTCTTTGAAACATTTCCAAGCCTCATATAGTGTCTCCATGTCCATCTGCATAAAGGAAGTGATATCGTTGCGCATCTTAGCAGTCTTGGAAGGTGGAAAGTACTTGGCTAAAAATTTTTGGGCTAGGACATCCCAAGTTGTGATAGAACCTGCCGGAAGAGAATGAAGCCAATTTTTAGCTTTATCCCGTAAAGAGAAAGAAAATAACCTTAATCTAATAGCATCATCCGACACCCCATTAATTTTAAAAGTATCGCAAAGTTCAAGAAAATTAGAAATATGGGCATTCGGATCATCATGCACGTGTCCACTGAATTGGACAGTTGATTGAATCATCTGGATCATCGCCGGTTTTATTTCGAAGTTGTTTGCTCGTATAGGCGGTCTCCTGATGCTCGAAGCTGCATCGGCTACAGATGGTGTAATATAATCATTTAATGATCGATATACTGGTCGAATAGCTTCATGCTGTCCTTCAGTCGCCATATCCAATCCTAGATTGATGTCGTTAGGATCTTCAGCTGCCATGTTTCTCTCTTGCTGTAATCTTCTAATAGTTCTTTCAATTTCTGGATCTAAAGGTAGTAAGTTACTATGTCCAGTACGTGTCATGCAATGAACAACAATTTTTTTTTTTTTTTTTTTTAAATAATAAAATTAAAAATAAATTTCTAAAGTAAAGCTAGGATCAAAATTTCAATATTATTTTAAACTCAATCCCCGGCAACGGCGCCAAAAACTTAATGCATGCTAATTTATAGCTATGGCAAGTGCACCAGTCGATCAAGTAATAAAGTGAATGAGTAGAGTATCGTCCCTAGAGGATTGGAAAACAAGTACTGAAAAGCTCTTTCCTATGCTTTATTTAGAAGATCGATTTATGAGAATAAAAAAAATTAAAAAAAATAATTAAAATAATAAATTTTTTTTTATTAAATAGAGAGAGTGTAAATTATTGAGGTTTTAAATTCAAGAGCAATGGATTACTAAGGCAATCGGTTCACCAACTCAATCAATACGATATTCAGATTTTTAGATTAATTTTATTTCATGTGACGGTGGAGTCTCCTAATTTATTCACTACCCTTTGGTCTAGGCATAGCAAATCTATTAATATTTATTAATTACCCTTTGATCCATCCAAGTGTAATTTAAAATAAATATTAATGCATTAGGTTTTGTGAAACCCTCTAATTAAAATACGCTGCATCCAAAGCGCACTAAAATTTCCGCATGCATATGAATTCTAATTTGATTCATAATACAAGGTATATAATCAAGAAGCATTAACATAGATGTACTTGGTCCGTAACATCTATGTTCATCAGATCAATTAGAAGATGGCCAGTAATCTAAAAGCATTAAGATCAGATTTATATACTCCTCATGAATAAAATTTAAAAATAAATTATACTGAATATTGCATCAAAAGAGTGGCTACACCTTAGCCTTAGTAAAATAAAATTTAGTTCATGATAACAAATTTAAAAATAGTAAATAAAATAAAAAGTATGAAGAAATTAGACTGTTTGATTGCTGAAATTGATTATCTGTTGCTCTTGATGCGGAAAACTTGGTGAAGAAGAAGAGGCCCCTTGATATCTCCTCTCTCTTTCTTCCTCTCTCTCTTTCTTTCTTTTCCTTCTTCCCGTCTCTCTCTATTTTTTTTTCTGATTCTCCTTTCTTCCCTATTTTTCTTTCTCTCACTGATTTTCTCTGTTTTTCCCTTTTTCTTTTCTTTTTCTTTTTTTTTTTCTCACGACAACGGGGCTTTTTATAGATGAAGTCTCCAAAATCCATCCAAAACTCGATTTTAGACTCCTAAAATAATTCAAACTATGATCTAAATAATTCTGGCCGTGCGATGTTGATCAAACGGTCCAAAAACCACTCAAAAACCCGTTAAAATAACCCAGATCAAGTTGGATTTAATATCAGCCGTTGGATCGTCCAATGGATTGAATCTGGGCCGTCCGATCTCGTTGAAATCAGTCTTCAGACCTTTAGTTTCAGTCGGGATGAATCTCGGCCGTTGGATCTCGACCGGGAGCTGCGGATGCCATCCATCAGTGCCTTCTTCTCGTCCGTTCGATCAAGATTCAGTGAAAACCGCCCGTTGGATCAGCCAGAATTCCCAAATTGCCCTCCGTGGACCGTGCGCGAGCCCGGTGTTGCATGGACCGCCGAGTTCTTCAACCAATCAGAGCGCGCCTCCGTCTGTGAAATTCCTGAAATACCCTTCGGTTGGTCCACCGTACGCCGCGAAAAATGCTGACGTCATCCTGACGTCAGCGTTGCGTCAGCGGTTTTTTTTTTTTTTTTTTTTTTTGAAATTCGATTCTGGGCTCGTTTGAAGTCCGTTTTGCCTGAAATTTGTTTCATCTGAATCAGAAAAATGAGATCTTCACATTGGTAGCCTTCTTTCCTGCATAAGATTAATAAAAGTATCAATTTTTAATAAAATATTTTAATTTATTTTATAATTTAATACTTTTATTAGTATATTTTTACTACTTATCACAAGCTTGCCAGCTCACCATCCAACCAATCCATGCACGCAAAAAAAAGGCCCGACCTAGCTCCCTCTGCACGACATCACCCTGATGTCAGGAAATCATGCAATCCACGATGGACCAATGGCTCACTCGGTAGATCCTTAAAGGGCCCACAGAAAAACTCACATGGTGTTTAGCAGCATTTTCATCATTTCAAGTGGTGCGGTGAGCTTTGATTGGTCTAGGTCTTTGTTATGCTCGATCTACAAGGCCCAGCGGCATAGTTGTGTGTGATCGGATGGTTCTTGTCGTAGCCAATCAAGATCCAATGGCTAGGGGCATTTTCTAGTTTTGTTTAGTATTCCTTCGACGATCCTAGGCACGATCAAATAGCATCCGATGGTCTGATCAAAAGATCCAATGGCCTAGAGTCCATCAGGGACTAATCAAAACAAATAGCTATTGATTTTGGTGGATTTTGAAGGGTTTTGATATGTTCGACGATGATTTGACGACCAAAATTTCTCCAGGACCATTAAATCTGATCCAAATTCCAAGATGACTCTGGAAAGAACTCCACAAGCCCTATTTTTCTTTCTACTTAAACCCTCTTACACCATGAAGCCCAGAGACAAATCTTCTTAGCCGAGAGTACACAAAAACTCTCAACTCTTTTTCTCAAAATATTAGATGTATGCCCTAGAAATCAGAGTGGTTGATACTTATAATACACTTCTAAGAGCAATTTTATAATTTTGACTATAAATTAATAAAAAAATATTTTCTATCATAGTATGTATTTAAAGTATCTGTGATACATTCTTTGAGTTAATGAAAATGATAATTTATATTTTCAAGAGTTAAAAATTTAAGACATGAATTCTCATAATTAACTCATAAACTGCTCCTGATCGTAGGATTATCATGAGGATGGTGATTGATCCGAAAGGTTGGTATACGATCACTTTCTTAGGATAGATGTCTCTTGAGTCTATAGTATAGAGATATTGGAGTGAAAGTACAGATACTCATTAGAGAATGAGGACACTAAGCGTGACCACCTCGAGCAGTCATAAGAAAGTCTATCTTCTCATCCATGACTAACTCAATGCTATAGTGGTGTGTCTGGTTCTTTGACATGACGTGCATCGGTAGTTCACCTTGAGGATGTTATAGTTTGACTACACCATAACTCGATCTTCTAGCCATTCGAAACTCTGAGGTGTATGTTGGCTATAGCATGTTCATTGTAGGAATTGGATTGTACCAATAGGCGATCTATCTACCTCGATATATGAGGAGTAGCACTATGATAATCATGAGATTGAATTCTGAAGCCCATGCTATGGTAAAGTGAAGATGATAGAAAGAGTTTCTATTAGGATTTTACATTGGACTCGAATCAAATGATTAATTTATATGATGGATGTTGGGTTTGACGAGTTCACCTTAACTCTATTCCTATCGGGGCTTAAGATAGAAGAACCCAATCATACAGATAGCTACACTAAGAGGTTTGCTTTTAGTTTTGATGAATTGCCATCATATACTACTAGGTGTCACTAATAAATTTTGGGAGCAATTAGAATGATTTTGATGATCGATCATTCTAATTGTATGAATCAGAAGAGTTCTTATCCATCAAAAGATATTTTAATGATGTCGATGATAGAGATCGCGATATATCTCATTACCATATAAAATTGAACCTAATTGGATCATACAAACAAGAATTTTGGTTTGGATGTCATCAATTGAGCTAATCTAGTTTAATTGATTTAGATTAGATCCAATCAGGTTCAAGATAATCATGCTAGCACATGATTGAGCCTGGCTTTCTCTTTATATAATCTTTCTAATTCATTGCAATCGAGTCAAATTTAATTTGACTCATTTCTGTATGTTGAATGGGTTTATTTTTATCTAACTAGAATAAGTTTAGATTATATTAATCATAGAAATTAAATCCATTCCTAGTGCAATTGGACTATGATCAAAAGTTGACCCAGTTGAGAGAATTGAGGGTGACCTGATTAGATGCTTTTAGAAAATTCTCTATAAATCTTTTTGATCTAATTTTTGGATATGTGATAGGACTCAAGTCATTCTATGGGTGTACCAAATTCATGATTTATGGTGGTGGTTTGACTAAGTTTTGATAGAGTTTGATTTCGATCAAACTCTTGAGGGAAGAGTCCTAGGCGCAATGGACTCATCCTTATCTACTCATGCCACCACCTTCCAGATTGAATTTTGGTGATAAAACTAGATGAGATCTAGGTTTTCATATGGAGAATAAGTCCTAGAGTTTTTTTTGAACAAATAATAAGTGATTTGGTCAAAGAAAGACTCTAAATGGCATTGGGTTTAAGAAACCTTTCTCATGCCAAAGAGAGCATGACATGATTTTATTTTCCATGTAGAGGTGCTGTCATCCATAATATATCCCACACCACCTTTATCCTCTCTCTCCCTCTCTTCTACAAGCCTTAAAAAGTTGGGTATAAATTTGAGAAGAAGGTCCAAAGTTTCTGGTGCAAAATTCAGGATCCATGTGATGGTGTTCGTAAGATGGACAGGCTGCCTTCAGAAATAGTTTTGAAGGATCTACAGATCAGATTTAGATTTGATCTTTAGTAGAGAGATTTGTGAGGAGAAGATATTTAGATCTTGCCTGAGTAGATACTGATAGAGGCTAGCCACGTGCTTGGTTCCTTCCAGAACCTCAAGAACCAAAAGGATCATCGTAGGACAATTAGATTACCCAATAAGGTACCTTAAATTAAATCTAATTTAATTTTTTTTTAAAATTTTAATATCAGATCATCATGATTAGATCTAAAAACTCTTAGATCTAGTCAAATTATAGAGATTTTTATAGAAAAATTTACCTCAGATTTGATCAGATTTGGATGATCCTACAATAGAAAATCAGATTTCTCTTCCACTAGTATTAGAGCTACATTAGCAGTTCTTCAGATCTTTTTTAGATATGATTTAATTTTTATTTATGATTTGATATTAAATAATTTTAGATATCACATCAGATATGATTAGATCTAAAATTAAAAAATTAGAAATTATATGATTTAGATCTATAATGTATGAGATGCATGACTATGTTAGATATGTGTGTCCTAGAAGCTAGATTGGCTAACACTTGTAATACACTTCTAGGGATAAAATTATAATTTTAATTATAAATAATAAAATAGGTTATTTTCTATCATAGTGTGTATTTGAAAGTGTCAGTGATACATCCCTTGAGTTAATGGTTATGATAGTTCATATTTTCAAGAGTTGAAAATTTAAGACATGAATTTTTATTATTAACTCATAAAATGCTTCCGACCATAGGATCATCATGAGGACGGTGATTGATCCAAAAGGTTGGTCTACGATCGCTTCTTTAGGATAGATGAGTCTTGAGTCTATGGAGTAGAGACATCGAAGTGAGAGTATAGGTACTCATTAGAGAACGAGGGCACTGAACGTGACCACCTCGAGTAGTCATCAGAAAGTCTACCTTCTCGTCGATGACTGGCTCAAAGCTGCAGTAGTATTTCTGGTTCTTTGACCTGAGGTGCATCGGTAGTTCACCTTGAAGGTGTTATAGTTTGACTACACCATAACTCGATCTCCTAGCCATTCAGAACTCTGAGATGTATGTTGGCTATAGCATGTTCATTGTAGGAATTGGATTACACCAATAGGGAATCTATCCACCTCGATAGATGAGGAGCAGTCCTATGATGATCATGAGAATCAAAATCATAATCCCATGGCCATGGCAGAGTGAAATAATAGAAAGAGTTTCTATTAGAATTTTCACATTGGACTTGAATTGAATGATTAATTCATATGATAGATATTAGGATTTGACGAGATCACCTTAACCCTAATCCGGTCAGAGCTCAAGATAGAGGAACTTAATCACATGGGTAACTGCACCGAAAGGTTCGCTTTTAGTTCTGATGGATTGCCACCATATGCTGCTAGGTATCACTGGTGGATTTTGGGAGTAATTAGAATAATTTAGATGATCGATCATACTAGTTGTCTGAATCAAAAAAGTTCTAATCCATCGAAAGGTGTTTTAATGATGTCGATGTTAGAGATCGCGACATATCCCATTATCATATGGAACTAAACCTAACTAGATCACACAAACAATGGTTTGGATCTAGATATCATTAGTTGGACTAATCCAGTTCAATTGATTTGAATAAGATTCAATTGGTTCAAGGAAATCATGCTAGCACACGATTAAGCCTAATGTTCTCGTTTAACAATCATTAAAGCTTGTCTCAACTGAGCCAAATGTATTTGGGCTAACTTAAAAACTTTTAGTTGGTTTGACTGGAGCATATCCAAGTTTGAAAAGGGTTGTCCTAATTTATGAGATAAATTTGAGACAACACCTACCATTTTTCATCACCTGCTAAATCTTGTCTTTGGACTTTGGGCAAATGTTGACTTTTGACACTTAAACATCTGCCCATGTGTCATGCACCTATAGGAGAAAACATTGACCATTGTGCCCCAACTAAAAGGTAGAGAGACAAAGGGCACATGCCTAGGGAGGCATGTGCCCCATGTGGATAAGGATTCGAGTTCCATATAGATGGGACTAGGCATGTGCCCCATGTGGATAAGGATTCGAGTTCCATATAGATGGGACTCCGGTTGCTTCAGGGAATCAAACATGATGGCGCCAAAGAGTCTTGTTTGACCCAATCTTGGCACCATCTAAGGAAGGTTTTAGGGGACTTTAATCTAATTAGATCAGATGATGTCATCCCATCAATCAGATTTAGATCTGATTGCACAAAGGATCGTGACTGGTCGGGATGATGTGGCACTGCATGGCGCAGCAGGATCTATAAAAATCCTATCTGCGCCTAAATTGAAAGAGCTTCTGCCTTAGCCCATGCCACATAGCCCCTCTCCCTCGTTCTCCATGCCATCCTCTGGACCTCTCTCTCCTCTCCATGCCCAAGAGGATTTGGGCATGAGTTAGGTGCAATCCAAGCAAGTGAAAGGCGATAGGAAAGGAAGAAGACAACACTGCTGCAAGAGATAATGGCTGATCTTCAAAAGCCATTTTGAAGACCTTCAAGATTAGATCCAGATCTAATTTTTGGAGGATAGATTGAGAAGGAGATGATCTCTAGATCCTATCCGAGTGAATATTAGTAGAGGCCAGGCACTTGCATGGCTACATCCAGAACCTCAGACAAACATCGGGATCATTATAGGATAATAGGATTACCCATAATAAAGGTATAATTAAATTAGATTTAGTTTAATTTAATTTTTTTTATCAAATCAATAAGATAAAATTTGAAGAGTCTCAAATCTGATTAGGATCATAGAGAAAAATTTTTGAAATATCCTTCTTGATCCAATCAGATCTGAACGAACTTGATCCAAAAAAATAAGATTTTTTCCTACAACTGGTATCAGAGCCAGGTATCAAAATTCATTAGATCTAATTTTATTTTAATTTTGATCTGATAATTATATTATTTTAAATATTACATGAAATATGACTAGATCTAAAATTAAAAAATTAAAAATTAAATAATCTAGATCTATGATGTATGAGATGCATGACTAGACTAGGAATAGAATAGTTCTATATGTAGTCTAACATGATCATAATTTTAATTTAATTAATTATAATTTTTAGATCTATTTATTTATTATTTTTTGATATTATAAATATTATAATTAGATTTAAAAAATAGAAAATAAATTTATTTAATTTATTCATATGAGATATGATAGATGCATGTTTAGACTAGTTGTAGAATAGTTCTATAAAATTATCTAGAATAAATTTTAATTTAATATAATTAATTTAAATCTTATTTTTTAGATATTTATGAGATAATTTAGATCAAAAAATATGCATGATATGATACATGAGATGCATGCAAAACATGTTTTTAGTTAGATCAATTTTATATATGTGATATATATGTAGATCTAACTAGTTTTATAGATTTATCATGTTTCTGATTAAGGAGTTTCCCTTGGCTATCCAATCATAAGAACAAAGCAAGATTTAGAGGCCCTCTCCTCCCATTCGATGGGGTGTTCTTATGATGTGTAGGAGTGCTGCATGTTCATCCTTAATTAGATATCAAAAACTTATTTTCTGTAAAACTCTAGATCCTGAAACCCTAGGATTTTATTTACATATTTTTTTTATAAACCCTAAACTTAATTAAGAATTAAGATTTTGAAATATATTAGGTCTAAAATTAAGAATTTTTAGATCTAAGACATATTCATAAAATTGGGTTTAGGCTTGGGTAGCTCAATTAGGTCTAGCGGTTGATCAAACCGAATCAAGAGTCAGTTAGATGGGATCAAGAGTGCTTAAATTGACCAGTCTAATAGGATTAAGTTTGGATCAAGGTTGAGTCACATGAGTGATCGATCAAGTTAAGACCTAATTAGGCTTAGTGGTTAGAGTCTGGATTGTAGGCTAATCCGATTGGTTCTGACTCAATAATTTGGTGTCTAAGGTAAGTTTGGCAGATACGACCGACTAATTTTTAATTGGAAGCTACTCGACTCAAATGCATTCTGTACGAGTTAATGGCATATTCCCTTCCACCGGTCTCACTTACCTGGCCATATTTGTGACACAGTTCCTGATCTGAGGTGGCTAATAATCTGAGCTAACCCATGCCACTAGGTTAGTCATAATTGGTTATGACTATGTCAAGTCTAGTTTAAAGAGACCTGAATCAATTCTTCCCTAAGAAAAGATTAAGTCTGAGGTCTTCCACCATTGTAGATGTGCGGGCCCTTCCAGGGTTGATTGTTCTCGCTGGATACAGTGGTTCAGTTGCACCGGGAAGATGCAACCATGTCTATTAGGCATTGGATGCTATGGGCTGGAGGATGAGTTGGGCTCAATATTTTGGATACGGTGAGAGACTCCAATTAAAAAATCCAGTCTATGCAAATGGTGGGTCTGACTTAACTAAGGAGTGGATCAATATTTTTGGGCATACGGTGAGATTCATGAATTAGAGATCAAGTTTGGGTGCACCATGATTAGAGAATCATTGAACAAGAGTTGTTCACTCATTGGCTAACCCATCACCAATAACTGTTAGGTGAGGTGATGAGTCAGTTGGTGAGACCGCACCACCCACTAGAAATCATTAATCATGGAGATTTTTGCATCTCTACAGAGGGAATGTGTAGGGATCCGAGAAAATAGTGGAGAGCTAATTTGTTTAAAAATAAAATCTCTAAATAAATTGGTCAAGTCTTAATTAACAGTATCTAACTAGAATCTTTGACTCTCTACAGGAAAAGGAAAATGTCTGCGTCCAACCCACTGGCACGTATCCTAGACACACATAGACTGACCAAACCCAATTATAAAGATTGGCTCAGGAAACTTCAAAATCATTTTGGGTTTTGAGAAGTTAACTCATGTATTGGACCAGGATCCTCTCCACCTTACCAGCTCGTCCATCCATCCACTGAACAGAGAGCATCTCTTGAAAAATGGATGACGAAGATAATAAGGCCAGATACTACATGTTGGGCTCGATGTCTGATGAGCTCCAGCGCCAACATGAAGATATCGGGACTGCTCGCCAAATGTTGGCTCACCTGCAGGAGATGTTTGGTGAACAGAGTCGCACAGCCAAATATCAAGTCACTAAATGACTTTTTAAGGCTAAGATGCGTGATGGGCAGTCAGTCCAAGATCACTGTCTGATGATGATCAAGGACATGGAAGAGCTTGAGAAGCTCGGTGTGAAGTTAGACTTGGATCTGCAGAATGATATTATTCTGCAATCCTTGACTGATGCATATGGGCAATTCATCATGAATTACCACATGCATAAACTTCAAAATTACTCTGGCCTGAGCTTAATGAATATGCTGGTTACCGCTGAGCTTTCTATGAAAGGATTCTAAAGGCTCAGTTCTTGCTATGGAATGGACTTCTTCCAAAAGAAAGTCTTATGGAAAGAAAAAGAAGTCTGTGAAAAAGAAGAAGGTGGAAGGACAAAGAAGAAGAAGGCAGAGCCAAAGAAGAAGGCCACTGTCAAAGAAAAGTATTTTCATTGCAATAGCGACGGCCACTGGAAGCGGAAACTGCCCTACTTACCTGGCCACCCTGAAGAACAAGAAGGAAGGTCCTTCTGGAGGTATGCTCGTTATTGAGTCTAACCTTACGGTTTCTTCTGCATCCAGTTGGGTGCTTGACTCTGGTTCTAGTGCTCATCTGTGCACTTTCATGCAGGGTCTTGAGGATAGCAGGAGGCTGAGGGATGGAGACATGATCCTACATATCGGTAATGGAGCAAGAGTTGCTGCAGTGGCCGTGGGAACATACCCTCTTCGATTACCATCTGGTTTAGACTTAGTTTTAAAAGACTGTTATTATGTGCCTGCAGCTAGCAAGGAATTTGATTTCTGTTTCATGCTTAGCACAAGAAGGCTATGTGATTACCTTTTCTTTAAGGACCATTGTAACATTCTTTATGAAAGAAATAAAATTGCAAATGGTTTCCTTATTAATGGTCTTCTATCAGTTACATATTGATGTATCTATTTTAACTATCGAGCAAAAAATGTGAATGCCAAAAACAAAATGACCTAGGGATAGTCCAAACGATAGATATCTATGGCACCTGAGATTAGGTCATATAGCAGAAGATAGGATTAACAAATTGGAGAAAAATGGGCTATTGAGTCCATTGACTTTTCGAGTCATATCCAACTTGTGAATCTTGTCTTCAAGGCAAAATGACTAAACTCCCTTTTGTTGGACATGGGGGAAGGGCCACAGATCTCCTTGCCCTAGTACATACTGATGTGTGCGGCCCATTTGATGTGCCGGCTAGAGGCAATTTTGTCTACTTCATTACCTTTACCGATGATCTATCTAGGTATGGGTATGTGTATCTTATGAGACATAAGTCTGAAGCTTTTGAAAAGTTCAAAGAATTCAGACATGAAGTAGAAAAATAAACTGGAAAAACCCATTAAGGTTCTTCGATCAGATCGAGGAGGTGAATACCTTAGCCGGAGAATTCCTAGACTATCTTAAGGAAAATGGCATAGTCTCTCAATGGACTCCACCAGGAACACCTCAACTCAACGGGGTTTCAGAATGGAGAAATCGGACTCTATTGGATATGGTTCGATCCATGATGAGCTTCACAGACCTCCCTGATTTTCTTTGGGGACATTCATTATTAACTTCAATATTATCTACTGAATAGGGTTCCCTCTAAAACCGTTCCTACCACACCGTATGAGATATGGCACGGTAAGAAACCAAGTCTGAGTCATCTCAGAATTTGGGGTTGTCCGGCTCATGTCAAAAGACAACAAGCGGACAAGTTAGAGTTTAGGTCCTTTAGAGCTCGATTCATAGGATATCCTAAAGAGTCATTAGGATACTATTTCTACATTCCAGAAGACCACAATGTGATTGTGAGTCGACATGCCATCTTTCTTGAAAAATAGTTTATTCAAGATAGCGGCATTGGAAAGCAGATTAAGCTTGATGAGAAAGTCTCACAAGTAGCAACGAGCTAAGGACCAATTGGAACCAAATCAGGTTGAGCCAATAAGAACACTACCTCCTCCACCTCGTAGATCGGAAAAGAGTTTTCCATCCCCTGAAAGATACTTAGGTATTATTTCAGAGGAAGTAGAGGAAAATGTTCCTCGTAGGTAATGGTGCTCATGGTGATGATCCCAAAACCTACAACGAGGCGATATCAGATATCGACTCCGAGAAATGGCTAGAGGCAATGAAGTCAGAAATTGACTCGATGCACTCAAACCAAGTCTGGACCTTGGTAGATCCACCAGAAGGTATAGTACCTATTGGGTGTAAATGGATCTTCAAGAGAAAGATTGGTGCAGATGGGAAATGTGGAGACATTCAAAGGCTAGACTAGTGGCAAAAGGTTATAGTCAACGCGAAGGCATTGACTATCAGGATACCTTTTTCCCCAGTAGCTATGCTAAAATCCATCCGCACATTGCTTGCCTGTTGCAGCCTATTTCGATTATGAAATATGGCAAATGGACGTGAAAACGGCATTCTTAAATGGATATCTTGAGGAAGATATCTATATGGAACAGCCGCTAGGTTTCACATCCAGTGATACTGATCACAAGGTTTGCAAGCTGCAAAGGTCCATATATGGACTTAAGCAAGCATCTCGGAGCTGGAACACTCGTTTCAATGATGTGATCAAAAAGTTTGGTTTCATCAAAAATGAAGGAAACCATGTGTTTTCAAAAGGGTCAGTGGGAGCGCTGTTGTCTTCCTCGTATTGTACGTGGATGACATCCTCCTTATTGGGAATGATATTCCCATGTTGACATCAGTCAAAATGTGGTTGTCCAAGGAATTCTCCATGAAAGACCTAGGTGAAGCATCCTTTATTCTAGGAATTAAGGTCTATAGGGATAGACCGAATAGGATGCTAGGACTTTCACAGAAGATGTACATAGAGGAAGTACTAAAGAGGTTTAGTATGGAAAACTCTAAGAGGGGATTAATACCCTTCAGACATGGTATTCATCTTTCCAAGAAGATGTGCCCAGCACACCTGAGGAAATAGAACGCATGAGCAAGATCCCTTATGCTTCTGCAATAGGGAGCCTCATGTATGCCATGCTATGTACACGACCTGATATAGCCCATGCTGTGAGTGTCACAAGCAGATATCAGTCAAATCCAGGTGAAGAACACTGGACTTCTGTGAAATGTATCCTTAAGTACTTGAGAAGAACTAAGGATATGATGTTGGTCTTTGGTAATGGAGAACTCCAAGTCCAGGGATACACAGACTCGGATTTCATGTCCGATATAGATGATCGAAAGTCGACATCTGGGAGTCTGTTTGTGTGCAATGGTGGTGCTGTCAGCTGGAAGAGTTCCAAGCAAAGTGATAGCAGATTCCACCATGGAAGCAGAATATATCGCTGCATCAGAGGCTGCGAAGGAAGCATTCTGGTACAAGAAGTTTGCTGCAGAAATTGGAGTAATGCCATCAGATGCCATTCCTCTATACTGCGACAACAATGGCGCCATAGCCCTTGCTAAGGAGCCGAGGTCTCACCAAAAATCCAAGCACATTGAGCGGCGATACCACCTCATCCGCGATTACCTCGAGAAGGGTTACGTCGAGGTCAAGAGAGTCAACTCCGCAGATAATGTGGCAGACCCACTTACAAAGCCGTTGGGCCAGCAGAAGATCGAAGCCCACCTTGAGAAGATGGGACTTAGACTTGTAGCCAATTGGCTTTAGGACAAGTGGGAGATTGTTAGATATATGTGCCCTAGAAGCCAGAATTGGCTGACACTTGTAATACACTTCTAGGGGCAAAATTATAATTTTGACTATAAATCAATAAAATGGGTTATTTTCTATCACATATGTGTATTTAGTGTCTGTGATACATCCTTTGAGTTAATGGTAATGATAATTCATATTTTCAAGAGTTGAAAATTTAAGACATGAATAATCATTATTAACTCATAAAATGCTTCCGACCATAGGATCATCACGAGGATGGTGATTGATCCGGAAGGTTGGTGTACAATCGCTTCTCTTTAGTAGATGAGTCTTGAGTCTACGGTGTGGAGACACCGGAGCGAGAGTACAGGTACTCGTTAGAGAACGAGGGCACTGAGCGTGACCACCTCGAGTAGTCATTAGGAAGTCTACCTTCTCGTCAATGACTGACTCGATGCTGCAGTAGTGTGTCTGGTTCTTTGACCTGAGGTGCATCGGCAGTTCACCTTGAGGGTGTTATAGTTTGACTACACCATTACTCGGTCTCCTAGCCATATGGAACCCTGAGGTGTATGTTGGCTATAGCATGTTCATTGTAGGAACTGGATTGCATCAAGATGGAATCTATCTACCTCGGTGGTAGAGGAGCAGCCCTATGATGATCATGAGAATCAAGTCCAGAAGCCCATGGCCATGGCAGAGTGAAATAATAGAAAGAGTTTCTATTTAGATTTTCACATTGGACTTGAATCGAATGATTACATCATATGACAGACACTAGGGTTTGACGAGTTCACCTTAACCCTAATCTGATCGGGGCTCAAGATAGAAGAACTTAATCACACAGGTAGCTGCACCAAGAGGTTCGCATTCAGCTCTGATGGGTTGCCACCATATACTGCTAGGTGTCACTGGTGGATTTTGGGAGCAATTAGAATGATTTAGATGATCGATCATTCTAGCTGTTCTCGAATCAGAAGAGTTCTGATCCATCGAAAGAAGTTTCGATGATGTCGATGATAGAGATCATGACATATCCCATTACCATACAGAACTGAACCTAACTGGCTCACACAAACAAGGGTTTGAATCTGGTGATCATCAATTGAACTAATCTAGTTCAATTGATCTGAATGAGATTCAATTAGGTTCAAGAAAATCGTGCTAGCACTCGATTGAACCTAACGTTCTTCTTTTACTATCATAAATAAGTTGTCTCTGACTGAGCCAAAGGAGTTTGTGCTCAATCAGAGAGGCCTTCACTATGGTCTGACTGGAGGTTGTCCAAGTCAGAAAAGGTTGTCTTATTTTGTAATTTGACATAACACCTGCCATTTTTGGTCACCTGCCATTTCTTGTTCTTTTGACTTTGGTCAAATGTTGACCTTTTGACACTTTTAGACATCTACCCATGTGTCATGCACCCATTGGAGAGCTTTTACCCTTGTCCCCCTACTAAAAGGTAGGAAAGGACCAAAGGGTGCATGCCAAGGGAGGCGTGCACCCCAAGTGGATAAGGTTAGGAGTCCCATTGATGGGACTCCGGTTACTTCAAGGATTCAAACTTGATGGCATTCCAAAGAGTCTTGTTTGACCAGTCTTAGGCGCCATCTAAGGAGTTTTGAGGGACCCTCTAATCTGATTAGATCAGGACGATCTCTATTCCCACCAATCAGATTTAGATCTGATTTCACAAAGGGTTGTGATTGGTTGGGATGAATGAGGACTGCATGGATCAGTAGGGTCTATAAATAAGACCCTATCTGCGCCTAATTGAAAGAGCTAGATCTGCCCAGCCCAAGCCCTCAAGCCCCAGGCTGCCCCTCTCCCTCCTTCTCCATGCCATCTTCTGGACCCTCTCTCCTCTCCACGCCCAAAGAGGAGTTTTGGACTTAAGAGTTGGTGCGATTCCAGATCAAGAGAAAGGCGATCAAAATGCAAGAAGGCTGCGCTGCTGCAAAGAGGACGACTGCTGATCTTCAAAAAAGTTTTGAAGATCCTCCAAGATCAGATCCAGATCTAATTTTTGGAAGGTGTGATAGAGAAGAAGAGGATCTCCAGATCCAACCCGAGTGGATACCGGTAGAGGGCCAGGCGCTTGCGTGGCTAAGATCCAGAACCTTCGCTGCAAACATCGGATCATCAACAGGGTAATAGGATTACCCAAATCAGGTAAATTAAATTTGATTTAATTTAATTTTAATTTTTTTATTAAATATAATAAGAATCAGATTTGAAGAGTCTTAGATTTGATTAGGATTATAGAGAAAAATTTTTGAAATATCTCTCTTGATCCAATCAGATCTGAACGAATCTGATCCAGAAAAATAGGATTTTTTTCTATAGACTAGACTAGGAATAGAATTACTCTATGTGTAGTTTAATATGATCATGTTGTTAATTTGATTAAATATAATTTTAAATTTATTTTATTTTTATTTTTTTGATGTTATAATTATTGTAATCAGATCTAAAAAATAGAAAATAAAGTTTTTAGTTTTCAGTTTATTCATATGAGATATGAAAGATGCATGCTTAGACTAATTATAGAATAGTTCTATAAAATATCTAGAATAGTTTTATTTTTGATGTGATCAAATTTAAAATTTTAATTTTTAGATTTAATATTTGATATTTCAGATCTAAAAGCATGAATGATTTATTGAGTTATGATACATGAGATGGGTTGGTGCAGAATCTGGTTGACGCTGAATTGAGCTGGAGTTAAGGAACAAGAGGTCACCGTCGGTGACCTACAAAATAAAGTTTCATCCAAAGTTGGTGGTGGTGGCTTTGGCAGAATTCTTCAATGATCAAGTCAGCTCTTTTGGCCAATAGAAATGGAGTGCTTAGGCAAGAATTCAGCAGAATTTCAAGAAGAAGAAGAGAGCTTAGAGAAAATATATCTGGAGGGTCCCTTTTATAGATGGAGCCGTATAGCCATAACCATCAGGTAATGGACCGCTTAGGGCCACATAAAATTTATTACCATAATCGTTTGGTTGTGGGCCTCTCGGGGCCATGTGAAATTTAATTTGGAGAGAGGTGTCGCCCATTCGTTGAGATTTAATAGTCGAAGTTCGGAGAAAGTAGGCATTGGTTGGTGAAGAGCTTTGACATATGTCAATTCTAGAGGAGTTCGAACTCCTAATGGAAATATGGCTAGAGGAGATCATCCAGGAGGAATACTACTTGAAATTTGGAAGTAATCCACTGGAGGAATCCAAATGGAGTTTGATTGAAGGTAAAGTCTGAAAGGAGTTTAGCTCTTAGAGGAATCCAACTAAAGGTGAAGTCTGAAAGAAGTTTGGCTGCTGGAGGAATTTGACTGAAGAAGAAATTTGAAAGGAGTTTGGCTCTTGGATGAATCTAACTAAAGGTGAAGTCCAGAAGGAGTTTGGCTCCTGAAGGAATTCGACTGAAGGTGAAGTTCGAAAAAAGTTTGGCTCCTAGAGGAATCCAACTGCTGGTGGAATCTGACTGAAGGAGAAGTCTGGAAGGAGTTCAGCTTCTAGAGGAATCCGACTGAAGGTGAAGTCCAGAAGGAGTTGGACCGCTGCAAGAGTTTGAGAGTGGTTTGACCGCTGGAGGAGTTCGGCCATTGGAGGAGTCTGAGAGAAGTTCGACTCCTGAAGGAGTTAGGCTGCTGGTGGAAGAATTCTCAATCGAAGCTCTTTCATGATTATCGGTTACATTAGACTAAGCATCAGAATGAATTTCAATGGGAGCGAGGTTTATCCCCAACACTAGTTCTCCCACTCTCGAGTTCAAAATTCGGAGGAAGGGAGTACAAAAAAGATAACTATCATGTTATTTTTTGGGCTCTGCACCCATTGAGGTTGAAGCTTGGGGGAGATCTTATCTTCGATTGAAGTTGAAGTTGAAGCTCGAAGGAGATCTTATCTCCAATTGAGATTGTAGGAGATCTTATCTCCTATTGAAGTTGAAGCTCGGGAAAGATCTTATCTCCAGTCGAGGTTGTAGGAGATCTTATCTTCTGTTGAGATTGAAGGAGATTCTATCTTCTATTGAAGCTCATGGATGATCTTATCTCTAGCCAAGGTTGTAGGAGATCTTATCTTCTGTTGAAGCTGAAGCTTGGGGAGATCTTAATCTCCAGCCGAGATTGTAGGAGATCTTATCTCCTATTGAAGTTGAAGCTTGAAGAAGATCTTATCTCTAGCCGAGTTGGAGCTTCTCTTCTCACCTCATCTAAAATAAATGAGGCCTTCAACTTTGCTCACGTTAAGACAAGGTTCTCCTCCTATTCCTAATGGACTGTAGGGGCACATTAGGACCATTATCAAGGCCCTCCCCTCATCTCGTCTAAAATGACCGAGGCCTTCAACTTTGCTCACGTTAGGATAAGGTTCTCCTCCTATTTCTAATGGGCTGTAGGGGCACATAAAGGGCCATTGTTAGGGCCTCTCCCCTCATCTCGTCTAAAATAAACGAGGCCTTCGATTTTGCTCACGTTAGGATGAGATTCTCCTCCTGTTCCTAATAGGCTGTAGGGGCACATAAGGGCCATTGTCAGAGCCTCTCCCCTCATCTTGTGTAAAATGAACGAGGCCTTCAATTTTGCTCACGTTAGGATGAGGTTCTCCTCCTATTTCTAATGGGCTGTAGGGGCACTTAAGGGCCATTGTCAGGGCCTCTTCCCTCATCTCATCTAAAATGAGCGAGGCTTTCGATTTGCTAAGGTTAACATGGCCTTTTTTTATTGCTTCTTTTCTATCATCACATAGTTTTTGCACTAAGAAACAATAATGTTGAAATTGAGAAATTTTATAGAAGAAAAATTACTGATAGTACATTCTCAGATTTTTTGAATTCTAAGGTCGTGGGAGCATTATTCCTCCGAGCTCCTTCAGGTGATAAGTTTTGGGATGGATGATCTCATTTTCTTCATACAAGCCTTCCCAATTCGGAGCGAGCTTCCCTTGGTTTTGAGGCTGAGAGATGGTGGCTTGCCGAAGCACTAAGTCTCCCACTTTGAATATTTTACCTCTAACTTTGGAGTTAAAGTATTGAGCCACCTTTCGTCTGTAGGCCATCATCCAAATCTGGGCTTTCTCTCTTTTTTCTTCTAGCAAAATCGAGATTAATTCTGAGGTTCTGTGAGTTATGCTGCTCATTGAAGGCCATGATTCATGTTGATGAGAGTTTAAGCTCGATTAGGATGACTGCCTCCATTCTAAAGGCTAAGGCGAATGGTGTTTTCCCAGTCGATAGCCTTTGAGTAGTTTGGTACATCCAGAGGATGTGGTAAAATTCATCCATCCAGGTCCTCTTTGCTCTGTCGAGCCTTATCTTGATGCCTTGCAATAGGATCGGGTTGGTCACTTCAGCTTCACCATTTGCCTATAGATGAGCTACCGACGTGAAGTGATGAGAGATGTTTAGATTTTTATAAAACTCAGCAAATCTCATTCCAGCGAACTGTCATCCATTATCTGTTATGAGAGTTCGAGGCAGACTAAACCAATAGATAATTGACTTTCAGATGAAGTCCTGTAGGCAAGGAAGGTGACATAAAGGCTAAGGAAGGTCTTGCCCATTTAATTAAAGTTCTTATTATTAGAATTTTAATTATACAAATTAGAGGTGCTGGTATCTTGATCAAATCTTTGTGTGGATCAACATTAGAGGATGAACACGTGGGCACCTGGTGGAACCCCTGATGGACTGCTGTCGATAATTAGGAATAATTTAGGGTTAAGAGATAAGAGGTATGTTCTAATACTTTCTTTTATATTACAAATGAATGTTATATGATTTAATTGCTAATAAGGTGGTCCTAGGATTCGGGTTTGGTTTGTATGATTTCATATTTTTGCTTTGAAATCCATGCTTCCGCCCTGTTCACCATTCCTATTAGTGGTATCAGAGCAAGCCTTATTAGGTTAAATCATATAATGCTTTGCTTATAATATAATGGCACAAAAGAAAAGTATGATATATATTTTTTTTGTTTATTTGCATGTTATTTATATGATGAGATCATATTCTTTTATTTATCATAATGAGATTATGATGTATATATTATTCTGTAAAGGTTGCCCTGATATAGTGGAAAGTATTCACTATGTAATGATGGTTGTCCTAGAATAATTATATATGTTAATATATATATAAATTTTATCATAATTGATGCTATTAGGCATTTAATTTGATTTAAATCAGAATGTGCATTGAGACCTTTTAAATCCCTCTTTAAAAATTATATTAAGTTGTAGTGTAATTAACCTATAGCTGAATCAGTCGAGATGTCTAATTGATCAATTGGTGTCTAGAAAAAATGGTTCATGATTTGTAAAGAGAATGTGATTTTCTAATTGGTTCCATTGTCTGACCTGGCCAATTTATTGGTGTCTAAGGAAAGCAACAGGGGGACTCCCAATTCTCTCCAACTTTGATTGATTTAATTCTAGATTGGATGCAGCCTTTTCTTACTGATACTGACCGATTCAAGTTCAGGGTAAGTCGGCTTTGGATTCGAGCTGGCTTCTTAGGTGGATAGATTGAAATGGAGCCAGCGATTGTGAACCGAGCCGGCTAGTATTATATTCACTACATTAAGGCCTTCCTTCATACTAGGTTCTTATTATGTCCAGAACCATATTAGTTTTGTTGTGTAACCATAAGATCTATCATGGAGAATGACGTAATATTAATCTAGTGCATTGAGATGCTTACAGTATTTTGAATATATTGCTTTGTTGTATATCCACAAAAGCAGTTATATTTTATTTTGACTATATAAAAATGAAGGGTTCTACTTAAACTAAAACATTAAAGTTTGTTGTACTAACACAAGGCTATTAATATTGTAGTGGCAAAAGTTTTTTGAGAGTTGCATAAAATGCAATTGGAAAGAGTTTCCTACCTTTGAACTTATAACAGGTTTGTTGTGCAACCACAAGACCTTTTATAAGAAATTAGGGTCTTATTCTCATTAAGAAAATCAATAAGAGGGTTATGATTTTTTGATTAAATAGTGGGAGCCATAATTAAATTAAAATCCTAATTTAATTATATTTATCATAATGAGTTATTTGCTTATATATTGTTCTTTATTATATAGATTAAATGGCTTCTTCACTTTTATTGCATTTAATTTTGGATTCAAATAAATTGACTGGTCAAAATTATGTTGACTAGTTGAGAAACCTAAAAATAGTACTCAGTCAAGAAAAATTATCCTATATTCTTGATGCCCCTGATCCTAAGCCATTAGGAAATGATGCCACAGATGAAGATAAGCCCACATACAAGATGTGGCAAAATGATTCCCTTACTGTCAAATGTATCATACTTGCCTCTATGAATAATGAATTATAGATGCAGCATGATGGGATGGACACTCAATCCATATTGCTCAATCTAAAAGAGCTTTATGGAGAGCATAGTAGGACTGTTAGATATGAGATATCTAAGCAATTATTTCATGCAAGAATGATAGAAGGAACATCCATACAAAATCATGTTTTGATGATAATTGACCTAATCACTCGATTAAGTCAATTAGGTTTTGTTATGGATGGAGAGTTAAGCCAGGATTTGATCCTGCAATCACTCTCAGAATTATTTTTTTAGTTTATCGTGAACTATCATATGAACAAACTAAATTCTTCCTTACCTGAGCTATTAAATATGCTCAACACAGCAGAAAGCCATATCAAGAAGGATAAGGCTCCTCTTCTTCTTGTGGATGGGATCTCCAAGAAGAAGGCAGGCAAAAAGAGTTCAAAAAGAAGGTTGAACCCTAAAGATGGTATAAATAAGAAGAAAAAAGGAAAGAAGGTCTCTGGACAAACGACCTATTTTCACTACGGCAAAATAGGTCATCAGAAGAGAAATTGCAAGGCTTACCTTGCAACCATGAAGTCTGGTGCAAATAATGCACCAAAAGGTATGTATGAGATACATACTATATTATCATTAAATTCTTTAATTTCAAATTCTTGGGTATTAGATACCGACTGTGATTTTCATATCTACAATTTTTTGCAGGGACTGTAGAAAATTAAGAGTTTAAAGAAAGGTGACTTCAAGCTCTATAGCGCTGGAGGAGAGTCTATCCAAGCAGAAGCTGTAGGAATAAATATATTGAAGTTACCTTATGGAAAGATCTTAGAGCTTACAAATTATTATTATATACCTAAGATCATTAAAAATATTATATCTATACCCTTATTGTTAAAACAAGGTTATAGTCTTAATGTAACGAGCGAAGGTTGCTCGATCAAATATTCTAATGAAAATATTTGTTTTGGCATATTTAGCAATGGTTTGTTGACTCTATATTTAGATGATAATATATTTCATATTGATGAAAATAGAAAATGTAAGAGAGATGACATAAATAATACTTTACTTTGGCATTATCGATTTGGTCATATTAGTGAGGCTAGGATTAACAAGTTATACAAAGTAAAGTTCTTTGATCCTTTTGATTATGAATCATTGGGAACTTGTGAATCATACCTCATGGATAAAATGACCAAGATTCCATTTAGTGGACATGGAGAAAGGACAAATGAGTTATTAGGACTTGTACATACGGATGTATGTGGTCCTATGACAACTCAAGCTAGAGGAGGATACTCTTATTTTATAACATTCACTGATAATTTATCTAATTTGGATACATGTATCTTATGAAACACAAATCAAAAGCCTTTGATAAATTTAAAGAGTATCAAAGTATGGTCGAAAAAGATAATATATAAAAATCCATTGATCTAATCGAGGAGGAGAATACTTATCTAGTGAGTTTCTAGACTATCTTAAAGTTAAAGGGATTCTCTTTGAATGAACACCTCCTTATACACCGCAATTAAATGGTGTAGCCAAAAGAAAAAATCATACCTTATTATATATGGTACGGTCCATGATGTGCTTCACTAAATTACCTATTTTCTTCTAGGGTCATACCCTGGAGACTGCAATTTACATCTTTAATAGAGTACCTTCTAAATCTATATCTAGTACTCCATATGACATATGGAGAAGTAAGAAACCTAATCTTAAGTATCTTAAGATATGGGGTTGTCCAGTATATATCAAAAGAAATTTTGGACATAAACTTGATGCTAGATCAACAGATGTCTATTTATAGGATATTCTAGAAATAGTATAGGAATTTATTCTATCATCCTACTGAACAAAAGGTATTTATATGTAGGCATGCCATTTTAATGGAAAAAGAATTTATCCTAGAAAAGGGTAGTGGCAAAAATATTGAACTTAGTGAAGTTCAAGAAAAACAAATAGAAATTTCTCAACCAAATAATCATATAAAAGAACCAATACGCATAACTCCTATCCATAGGTCTGAAAGAGTACGAAATACACCTATGAGGTATGGGTTCATTATTGAGAACAATGAAGCCCGTTACTAAGAATGACGAACCTCTGACCTATACGAAAGCAGTCAAAAGTAAGGACTCTTACAAATGGCTGGCTGCCATGCAATCCAAAATGGAATCCATGCACACCAACAAAGTATGGACTTTGGTGGATGCACCAAAGGATATAAACCCTATTGGATGCAAATGGATTTTTAAAAAAAAGATTGGAGCTGATGGTTAAATTGAAACCTATAAGGCCAGATTGGTGGCTAAGGATTTTAGGCAAAAACAGGGGATTGATTATGATGAAACATTTTTACCTATTGCCATGCTCAAATCTATTCGAATTATGCTTCCCATAGCAGCATACCACGACTATGAAATATGGCAAATGGATGTAAAGACCGCCTTCCTCAATGATTTCCTTGAGGAGGAAGTCTATATGTCACAGCAAGAGGGATTTGAGTCAAATGAGAGACCAAATCGGGTATGCAAGTTTAAGAGATCCATTTATGGATTAAAGCAAGCATCAAGGAGTTGGAACATCCATTTTGATGTAATAGTAAAAGAGTTTGGTTTTATCAAGAATGTGGATGAACCATGTGTGTACAAGAAAACTAGTGGGAGAACCATAGTCTTCTTGATTCTATATATAGATGACATACTCCTTATTAGGAATGATATCCCAATATTACAATCAGTCAAATTATGGCTATCAAATAAGTTTTCCATGAAAGATTTGGGAGAAGCATCCTATATACTAGAAATAAAGATCTATAGAGATAGATATAAGAGGATGCTAGGCTTGTCCCAATCTAGGTACATTGACTTAATACTGAAAAGATTCAATATGGATGGGAGTAAAAGAGGTTACTTACCCATAAGTCAAGGCATACATCTCTCTAAAACGATGTCTCCCAAGACACCTGAAGAGAGAAATAGAATGAGTTCTATTCCTTATGCTTTGGCTGTTGGATCAATAATGTATGCCATGTTATGTACAAGGCCTGATGTTGCTTATGCTTTAGGAATTGCAAGTAGATTTCAAGCTGATCTAAAAGAGGATCATTGGAAAGCTGTGAAAAATATTCTTAAATACTTGAGAAGGACTAAAGATATTTTTCTAGTATATGATGGTTCTGATCTTAAACTGGAAGCATATTCTGACTCTAGTTTTCAATCAGACTCAGATGATAGCAAATCCATTTCACGGTATGTCTTTACTCTGAACGGTGGAGCAGTGTAGTTGACTCAACCACTAAAACAAAATACATAGCTGTAACTGAAGCCGCCAAGGAAGCTGTCAGGATGAAGAAGTTCATAACTGAATTGGGTGTTATTCCTAAAATTAAGAATTCAGTACTAGTTTACTATGATAATACTGGAGCTATTGCTCAAGCAAAGGAACCAAGGTCTCATCATAAATCCAAACACATTCCGAGATGCATTCATCTCATTCGTGAAATTATTGAAAGATAAGATGTAGTCATAGAATGAGTTGATATAAAGAACAACATAGCAGACCTATTTACTAAGGCTTTACCACTGCAACTATTTGATCGCCCTTGATTGTATGGGATTAAAATATAAGGGTGATTGGCTTTAGTGCAAGTGGGAGATTGAAAGGAATATGCCCTCAAGCCAATCAATTTTTGGGTTGTTCTTAATCTTTCAAACTCATGTAATGACTTTTTTTTAAAAATAAATAAAGACATTTATTTCATCATATGTAGTGTCTTATTATTTATTTAAGATTATGATGAACCCCATAAATTATGGTGATTTTAGGATTATGATGCGATCATACCAGTGAGACCTAAAACTTTAAAACCCTAATTTAAAAATTTCTAGTCGATGGGACATTGAGTTAGGGATCAATATTTTTTTATAAGACTAGCACATTCTTTGTATGCTCGATTGAGAGCATGATTGATCTCACAATAACTTGTGTATGACATTAATACAAGAATGTGGGTGCTCATTAGAGAATGAGTTCACTGAATTGATTCAAATTGAGAATATCTAATGGAGTCTTATCTACGTGTCAATAGATGGTTCTCATAGTGGAATTTGTGCATGTAATCCTTTGACCTGAAACTACCATATAATCTTATATATATATAAATCCATATTTTGGTTCATACTCATTCATGACTCAATTATGTACGGGATGATCTGGATATGGTAGATTATATATATGAAGGTTGTGAGTAGGTTAATATGAAATCAATCACTCCTGATAAGAGGAAATGGCATCCAACCTGCTTCAAACAAATGATGATTCTGGAAGACTTTGATCAAAGCATGATGAAAATTAGAAATGATTTATAATATTTTATTAAATGAACCATCATCATAAGATTGAAAGAAAAATGAATATGATATTGGGATTGACATATTTCCATACCCAGAGTCATATTTAGGATGTAGGGAGATCGAAGGATCTAGTTGCATGGTAATTTTCACTGAAGGGTATTTTTGGAATTTCTATCAAAATTTTACATCTTTCAAAAAGTCATGATACATTGCTAGATGTCAATCATGTCTTATGGGTTTGATCAAATTTAAATTTTAATTTGATCATTAAATTAGAAAGTATTCTAAATTAAGTCAAATTGGGTTGGCTAGTTTTGACCTAAATCGGTTTGGTTGAGTTCTAACTAGATTAGGTCAAATCACACCCAGACTCACTGCTGGTTAGATGTGGAACGCAATGGGTCACACACAAAGAAAATTAATTAAGGATCTAATTGGATTAGACCATGTTTGCAAGATGAACATGCTAGCACATGTAGCAAACCCTAGCACCTAGATTCGAATTGGATTCGAATCGGCTTCCGATTTGGGCTAATTAAGGTCCGATTTGAGCCAAATAGGATTTAATCTTGAATTGGATTAGCCTAGACTAATTGGGCTTTAGTTAGGGTGCCACATACCTGAATCTCATGTGCCAGAGAGTCTCTCTCTTGTGCATGGGAAGTCTTTCATGCGTAAAGAATTTTTGGTGCATGGAATTAGTTGGCGCCTACCTTCTTTGACTTTTCCCATTTGTTATATTACGTAAATTTTTTAAAATAGGCATGAACATCAGATATGGGGTGCAGAAGAGTCCTTTTATAGATGAAGTACTTCGTTATTGTTTTGAGAAGGGACTCTTTGTTGCCTAGGAATACTTGCCGCCCAAGACTCCTTGCCGCTCTCTCATCCTTAATGCCTCTTGGACCAAGTCAAAGTCCCTTGGGACTTTGACTATTCAAAGTTCATCTCCATGCCTTCTTGCTGAATGGGCATCCCATTATAAAGCCATTGCATGGCCTTTTATCCGATCTAATGGATGAAAATGATGGCGCCAAGAATGACGTTATTATCTGATGAGGCATGAGATTGGCCGAAGGGACATGAGATAATATTTTGAAAGGGAGCGAGAAAATGTGTTGGCACCCTTACGTACATTATAAATAAGGGTGCGCACCAAGAGTCTGAGAGGAGTGAAAATTATCTTTCTTTCTTACAAGTATTTTCTATTGTCCAATTTTTTTTTCTTCCCTTCTCTTATCTAGATCTTATCCTTATAAGGATAAGAAGTCATTTTAAGACAAAGAGATTAGGGAGAAAAAATTAAGAAGATAAGAAAAAAGAAAGAGAGGTAAGAAGAGGCAAGAAAGGTGATATAAAGGCTAAAGAAGGTCTTGCCCATTTAACTAAAGTTCTTATTATTAGAATTTTAATTATACAAATCAGAGATGCTGGTGTCTTGATCAAGTCTCTATGTGGATCAATGTTGGAGGGTGAACACGTGAGTACTTGATGGAACCCCTGACGGACTGCTACCGTCAATTAGGAACAATTTAGGATTAAGCGATAAGAGGTATGCTCTAATACTTTCTTTTATATTATAAATGCATGTTATATGATTTAATTGCTAATAAGATGGTTTTATGGTTCGGATTTGGTTTGTATGATTTCATATTTTTTCTTTGAAATCCATGCTTCCGCCCTATTCACCATTCCTATTAGGCCTTAGTAATTTTTGCTAGTGGTCGGCTTCGATCCATTTGGTGAAGTAGTCAATCGCAATCAGGAGGAACTTTCATTGTTCGGATGCCATTGGGAAAGGGCCAAGTATATCAATTTTTCACCGTGCAAATGGCCAAGATGCGCTTAGTGGAGTAAGCTCGGAGGCTGGCTGTCTCTGTATGTTTGCATTTCTCTAACAGAGGTCATATTTCTTGACGTACTCCATAGAATCATGGTACAAGATCGGCCAATAGTGCCCTTACTGAAGTAGTTTTTGTGACAGGGATCTAGCTCCTATATGACTTCCATAAATTTTCTCGTGCACTTTCCATAATACGAAGTCGACCTCTGAAGGTCGAAGATATCTCAACAGCGGTAGCAAATATGACCTTTTATACAACTTGCCCTCATACAAAATATATCGAGAGGCTTGATCTTGAGTTTTTGAGCTTCTTTCATATCACGAAGAAGAACTCACTCTTTGACATAGGCAACTAACAAGTCAATCTAGCTCGGATTAAGCTCTGTCTGCATAACGAGCTGTGATTCCTCTAAGCATGGGCATTTTAGAGTTTCAAAAAATACTTCTTTGGACAATTCGACTGGGGCTGAAGTAGCCAATTTAGAAAGAAGGTTGGCTCTCATATTTTCTACTCTCAAAATCTATCGAATGCCAAAACTATCGAAGGTCGGAGTCAAATTCTTTACTTTCTTAAGGTATTTCATCATACTTTCCTCTCATGCTTCATAGTTGCCACTAACTTGGTCGACCACTAATAGAAAATCACTGTAGATATGAAGTCGATCTACTTTTAATTCTTTTGCTATTTTTAACCCGATGATCAGTGCTTCATATTTGGCCCCATTATTAGTTGCAAAAAATTTGAAGCATAATGCGTACTTGGCGATGACTACCTCAGGATTGACTAAGACTAATCCCACACCTACTCCAGTAGAGTTGGATGAACCATCCATGTATAGGGCCTAAAAACCTTCAAAAAGATTGGCACTTTCTTCGGAGAGGCTCGGTTGCAACCACGAGATGTCGGTCTCATTCTGTTCAAGCTTGGTTTCATCTAGAATGGTACATTCAACTATGAAGTCGGTTAGTGCCTCAGCCTTGATTGCTGGTCGAGGTCGGTAGTTGATGTCGAATTTCATTAATTCAATGGTCCATTTTGCAATTCTTCTGAAAGAATCTATTTGATGAAGGATTGCTCTGATCGGTTGGTCAGTAAGGAGTGTTATAGCATGTCCCTGGAAGTAAGGTCGAAGTTTTCTTGCTGCAATTAAAAGAGCATAAGTCAATTTTTTTAACTTTGTATATCTAGTCTCAGCATCCCTTAGGATTCAGCTTATGTAGTAGATTGGTCACTATACTTTTACCTCTTCTTTAACCAAAACTGCCGCTAGTGCCATAGGGGAGACCGCAAGGTAGAGAAACAGATCCTCTCTAGATTTGGGTTTGGCTAGTAGGGGGCGAGCTGAGGTAGTTCTTGAGCTCGTCGAACGCGTTTTGGCATTTTTGAGTCCAGTGAAAATCTTTTGGCTTCTTGAGGATTTGGAAGAAGAGCATGCACCATTCAGCTGATCTAGAGACAAAATGATTCAAAGATGCCACCTTTTCGATCAGGTGCTGAACTTTCTTGATGGACTTTGGAGTAGTCATCTCTTGGATAGCTCAAATTTTCTCCGGATTGGCCTCGATCCCTCATCTCGAGACCATGAATTCCAAAAATTTTTTTGAGGCTATCCTAAAGGCGTACTTAGTTGGGTTCAGCTTCATCTTATATTTCCTGAGCGCATTGAAAGTCTCTTCGAGGTTGGTGACATGATTAACAGTCTTTCGATTTTTGACCAGCATGTCATCGACGTAAACCTCCATATTGCGATCGATCTACTTCTTGAAGATTTTATTGATCAAGCACTGATAAGTCGTGCCTGCATTTTTAAGCCCGAAGGGCATGACCTTGTAACAGTAAAGACCATGGTTAGTAATAAAAGTAGTCTTCTCCATGTCCTCTGATGCCATCCAAATTTGGTTGTAGCCAGAGAAGGTGTCCACGTAGGTGAGGAGCTCGTAACCTGAAGTCGCATCCACTAGTTGGTCGATTCTGGGCAAAGGATAGCTTTCTTTTGGGCAGGCCTTTTTAAGTTTTTTAAAGTCAATGCACATCCTCCACATGTCGTTGGCTTTCTTGATCAGAACCACATTAGAGATCCAAGTCGGATAGCTGACTTCTTGGATAAATTTGGCATTGAGAAGCTTGTCAACTTCTTCTGCTATTACCTTCTGCCTTTCTGGTGCATGGCCTCGAACTCTTTCTTTCACTAATCGATGCTTGGGGTCAATGGCCAGCCAATGTTCCATAATCTTGACGTCAATCCCAGGCATATCCATCGAAACCCAAACGAAGACGTCGGCATTCCTCCATAAGAAGGTGATGAGTGAAGGGAAATCCTGATTTCTTGGTCCAGGTTCGTCCAGATCTGATTAGATCAAGAGATATATTTCAAAAATTTTCTCTTGATCCTAATTAGATCTTGATATATTTCAGATCTGATTCTTATTATTTTAATAAATAAAATAAAATAAGATAAATTAAATCAAATTTAATTTACCTGATTTGGGTAATCCTATTACCCTAGAAATGATCCTGATTGTAGTGGAAGGTTCTGGATCTAGCCACGCAAGCGCCTGGCCTCTACCAGTATCCACTCAAGTTGGATCTAGAGATCCTCTTCTTCTCTATCACACCTCCAAAAATCAGATCTGGATCTGATCTGGAGGATCTTCAAAACTCTTTTGAAGATCTGCAGTCGTCCTTTTGCAGCAGCGCAGCCTTCTTGCTTTTGATCGCCTTTACTTGATCTGAATCGCACCAACCTAAGTCCAAAACACCTTTTGGATGTGGAGAGCAAGGGGAGAAGAAGCTATGGCATGGAGAAGGAGGGGAGAGGCAGCCTTGGGGCGTGGGGTTTCTCAATTGAATTGCATTTACTTAGAATTAGGGTTGGGCGCAGGGTCTTATTTATAGACCTCTTGTGATCCAACTCCTCTTCCTCTCAACCAATCACAACCCTTTGTGAAATCAGATCTAAATCTGATTGGTTCGAATAGAGCCCTGGATTCCTCCTTAGAGGGCGCCTAAGACCAGTCAAACTGGATTCTTAGTAGAACTCTGATTGGAATCCAAAAGGGAGATGGAGTCCTTGTCCAACAAGGACTCCTAGGCGCCTCCTACTTGGGCTCACGCCACCCTTGGCGTGCGCCCTTCTCCTTGCCAGGTTCTGGCAGGGGGACAGGCTCCCACCAGCTCTCCAATAGGTGCATGACATGTGGTCAAAAGTCAAAGGATCAATGGTCAACGTTGACCAGTCAAAGGTAGACTTTTGACCAAAGTCAAAGAACAAGAAATGGCAGGTGACCAAAAATGGCAGGTAATGTCTTACAAATAAGACAACCTATTCTGACTTGGACAACCTCCAGTCAGACCATATGAAGGCCTTTGATTGAGCACAAACTCCTTTGGCTCAGTCAGGACAACTTATTTATGATAGTAAAAAGAACGAGTTCAATCGGTGCTAGCACGATTCCTGAACTAATTGATCCATTCAGATCAATGAAAGTAGCATATTCATATGATCGTCTGATTTCAAACCTTATTTGATCCATATACCGTGTTAGTTTGTATGTAATGGGATATGTCATGATCTCTATCATAGACATCATCGAAACTCCTTTCGATGGATCAGAACTCTTCTGATTCGAACAGCTAGAATGATCGATCATCTAAATCATTCTAATTGCTCCCAAAATCCACCAGTGACACCTAGCAGTATATGGTGGCAACCCATCAGAGCTGAATTACGAACCTCTTGGTGCAGCTACCTTGTGATTCAGTTCTTCTATCTTGAGCCCCGATCAGATTAGGGTTAAGTGAACTCGTCAAACCCTAGTCTCTGTCATATGATGTAATCATTCGATTCGAGTCCAATGTGAAAATCTAAATAGAAACTCTTTCTATTATTTCACTCTACCATGGCCATGGATTCTGGACTTGATTCTCATGATCATCATAGGGCTACTCCTCTACCACCAGGTAGATAGATTCCATCTTGATGCAATTCCAGTTCCTACAATGAACATGCTATAGCCAGCATACACCTCAGGGTTCCATATGGCTAGGAGACCGAATAATGGTGTAGTCAAACTATAACACCCTCAAGGTGAACTGCCGATGCATCTCAGGTCAAAGAACCAGACACACTACTGCAGCATCGAGTCAGTCATTGACGAGAAGGTAGACTCCCTAATGACTACTCGAGGTGGTCACGCTCAGTGCCCTCATTCTCTAACGAGTACCTGTACTTTCGCTCCAGTGTCTCCACACCGTAGACTCAAGACTCATCTACTAAAGAGAAGCGATCATACACCAACCTTCCGGATCAATCACCATCCTCGTGATGATCCTATGGTCGGGAGCTGTTTATGAGTTAATAATGATTATTCATGTCTTAAATTTTCAACTCTTGAAAATATGAATTATCATTACCATTAACTCAAAGGATGTATCACAGACACTAAATACACATGTGTGATAGAAAATAACCCATTTCATTAATTATAGTCAAAATTATAATTTTGCCCCTAGAAGTGTATTACAAGTGTCAGCCAATTCTGGCTTCTAGGGCACATATATCTAACAATCTCCCACTTGTCCTAAAGCCAATTGGCTACAAGTCTAAGTCCTATCTTCTCAAGGTGGGCTTCGATCTTCTGCTGGCCCAACGGCTTTGTAAGTGGGTCTGCCACATTATCTGCGAAGTTGACTCTCTTGACCTCAACGTAACCTTTCTCAAGGTAATCGTGGATGAGATGGTATCACTGTTTGCTAGGAACTCTTCCAGCACAAATAGTCTGCCAGATGTCGACTTTCGATCATCTATATCAGACATGAAGTCCGAGTCTGTGTATCCTTGAACTTGGAGTTCTCCGTTACCAAAGACCAGCATCATATCCTTAGTTCTTCTCAAGTACTTAAGGATACATTTCACAGAAGTCCAGTGTTCTTCACCTAGATTTGACTCATATCTGCTTGTGACAATCACAGTATGGGCTATATCAGGTCGTGTGTAATAGCATGGCATACATGAGGCTCCCTATTGCAGAAGCATAAGGGATCTTTCTCATGCATTCTATTTCCTCAAGTGTGCTGGGCACACATCTTCTTGGAAAGATGAATACCATGTCTTGAAGGGTATTAATCCCCTCTTAGAGTTTTCCATATTAAACCTCTTAGTACTTCCTCTATGTACATCTTCTGTGAAAGTCCTAGCATCCTATTTGGTCTATCCCTATAGACCTTAATTCCTAGAATAAAGGATGCTTCACTAGGTCTTTCATGGAGAATTCCTTGGACAACCACATCTTGACTGATGTCAATATGGGAATATCATTCCCAATAAGGAGTATGATCTCTTCCT
>QRFJ01000957.1:170204-227872 GCA_006176705.1 Cocos nucifera | reverse complement strand
TTTGGATTATATGACCACCTCAGATCAGAACTGTTGTTCAACAGATATGGCCAGGGTAAGTGAGACTGATGGAAGGAATATGCCGTTAACTCACACAAGAACGCATTCAGGTCGAGTAGCTCCAATTAAAAACCAATCGATCGTTTATTGCCAAACTTACCTTAGACACCAAATTGTTGAGTCAAACCAATTGGATTAGCCTACATCCAGACTCTAACCTCTGAGCCTAATTAGGTCTTGCTTGATCGTGACTCGATCTTGACCCAGACTTAATCCTATTAGGTTGGTCAATTTAAGCATTGTTGATCCCATCTAACAACTGTTGATTCGGTTTGATCAACCGCTTAGACCTAATGAGCTACCCAAGCCCGAACCCAGTATTATGAATATGTCTTAGATCTAAAATTCTCAATTTTAGACCTAATTAATATTCCATAAACTTAATTCTTAATTAGTTGGGTCATAAACAAAATATTGCACAATAAATCCTAGGGTTTCAGGATCTAGGGTTTGCAGAAAGTAAGTTTTGGTTTCTAATTAGGACGAACACGCAGCACCCTACACATCATAAGAACACCCCATCGAATAGGAAGAGAGGGCCTTTAAACCCTTCTTCGTTCTTATGATCGGACGGCCAAGAGGAACGCCTTAATAGGAACATTCAATACTACAAAATAATATCAGATCTATATCATATATCTCATATATAAAAGTGATCTAATATGGCATATTTGCATACATCTCATTTGTTCATAATCATGCCTGTTTTCAGATCTAAATTATCACATAATAATCTAAAAAATTAGATTTAAATTGATCTAATCCAAAATAATTCTAATCTAGACAATTATGTAGAACTATTCTACAACTAGTCTAGTCATGCATCTATCATATCTCATATGATATTTAAAATTAAATAATTTTTATTTACTGTTTATCAGATGTTATTATAACACTTATAATATCAAAAAATAGTAAATAAGAAGATCTAAAATTTGATTTAATCAGATTAAATCAAAGACATGCAAAACTATTCTATAGAACTATTCTATTCTAGAACTAGTCAATGCATATCTTCATGTTCTTAGATCCAATCATTTAATTTTAATTTTTGATTTCAAATCTGATCACATCTCATGTGACATCTGAAATTACTTTATTTTCTAATTAAAATAAAATTAAAATCAGATCTAAACAGTTTAGAACCATGGCTCTGATACCAGTTGAAGGGAAATCCTGATTTCCCGTCCAGGTTCGTCCAGATCTGATTAGATCAAGAGATATATTTCAAAAATTTTCTCTTGATCTCAATTAGATCTTGATATATTTCAGATCTGATTCTTATTATTTTAATAAATAAAATAAAATAAGATAAATTAAATCAAATTTAATTTACCTGATTTGGGTAATCCTATTACCCTGGAGATGATCCTGATTGCAGTGGAAGGTTTTGGATATAGCCACGCAAGCACCTGGCCTCTACCGGTATCCACTTAGGTTGGATCTGGAGATCCTCTTCTTCTCTATCACACCTCCAAAAATCAGATCTGGATCTGATCTGGAGGATCTTCAAAACTCTTTTGAAGATCTGCAGTCGTCCTTTTGCAGCAGCGCAGCCTTCTTGCTTTTGATCGCCTTTCCTTGATCTGAATCGCACCAACCTAAGTCCAAAACACCTTTTGGATGTGGAGAGCAAGGGGAGAAGAAGATATGGCATGGAGAAGGAGGGGAGAGGCAGCCTTGGGGCGTGGGGTTTCTCAATTGAATTGCATTTACTTAGAATTAGGGTTGGGCGCAGGGTCTTATTTATAGACCTCTTGTGACCAACTCCTCTTCCTCTCAACCAATCACAACCCTTTGTGAAATCAGATCTAAATCTGATTGGTTCGAATAGAGACCCCTGGATTCCTCCTTAGAGGATGCCTAAGACCAGTCAAACTGGATTCTTAGTAGAACTCTGATTGGAATCCAAAAGGGAGATGGAGTCCTTGTCCAACAAGGACTCCTAGGCGCCTCCTACTTGGGCTCACGCCACCCTTGGCATGCGCCCTTCTCCTTGCCAGGTTCTGCAGGGGGACAGGCCCCACCAGCTCTCCAATAGGTGCATGACATGTGGTCAAAAGTCAAAGGGTCAATGGTCAACATTTGACCAGTCAAAGGTAGACTTTTGACCAAAGTCAGAAGGACAAGAAATGGCAGGTGACCAAAAATGGAGGTAATGTCTTACAAATAAGACAATCTATTCTGACTTGGACAACCTCCAGTCAGACCATATGAAGGCCTCTGATTGAGCACAAACTCCTTTGGCTCAATCAGGACAACTTATTTATGATAGTAAAAGAAGAACGTTAGGTTCAATCGAGTGCTAGCACGATTTCCTTGAACCTAATTGAATCTCATTCAGATCAATTGAACTAGATCAGTTCAATTGTGATCACCAGATTCAAACCCTTGTTTGTGTGACCCAGTTAGGTTCAGTTCTGTATGGTAATGGGATATGTCATGATCTCTATCATAGACATCATCGAAATCCTTTCGATGGATCAGAACTCTTCGATTCGAACAGCTAGAATGATCGTCATCTAAATCATTCTAATTGCTCCCAAAATCCACCAGTGACACCTAGCAGTATATGGTGGCAACCCATCAGAGCTGAATGCGAACCTCTTGGTGCAGCTACCTATGTGATTCAGTTCTTCTATCTTGAGCCCCGATCAGATTAGGGTTAAGATGAACTCGTCAAACCCTAGTCTCTGTCATATGATGTAATCATTCGATTCGAGTCCAATGTGAAAATCTAAATAGAAACTCTTTCTATTATTTCACTCTACCATGGCCATGGATTTCTGGACTTGATTCTCATGATCATCATAGGGCTACTCCTCTACCACCGAGGTAGATAGATTCCATCTTGATGCAATCCAGTTCCTACAATGAACATGCTATAGCCAACATACACCTCAGGGTTCCATTGGTAGGAGGACCGAGTAATGGTGTAGTCAAACTATAACACCCTCAAGGTGAACTGCCGATGCATCTCAGGTCAAAGAACCAGACACACTACTACAGCATCGAGTCAGTCATTGACGAGAAGGTAGACTTCCTAATGACTACTCGAGGTGGTCACGCTCAGTGCCCTCGTTCTCTAATGAGTACCTATACTTTCGCTCCGGTGTCTCCACACCGTAGACTCAAGACTCATCTACTAAAGAGAAGCAATCGTACACCAACCTTCCGGATCAATCACCATCCTCGTGATGATCCTATGGTCGAGAGCTATTTATGAGTTAATAATGATTATTCATGTCTTAAATTTTCAACTCTTGAAAATATGAATTATCATTACCATTAACTCAAAGGATGTATCACAGACACTAAATACACATGTGTGATAGAAAATAACCTATTTCATTAATTATAGTCAAAATTACAATTTTGCCCCTAGAAGTGTATTACAAGTGTTAGCCAATTCTGGCTTCTGGGCACATATATCTAACAATGAGCTGTTTCCGAACTTCATCTTCTAGATTGGAGCCAATTTGCATCGTATTCTCCATGTTTCCATCATTCAAGAGGATGGTCATAAGATCTTCTATGGGCTCGCTCCATTCTTCGACAAAGTCATTATGGACATCTAGCCTGTCAATAGGACAAGGGTCAGACTGTGCTTTCTTTCGTAGGGCAATTGAGTACCAGTGCCTTGCCCGAGCTTGATCTTTCTTGACCTCTCTGATCTCATAACTTATCAAAAACTTCATCTTTAAATAATAAGTGGACACCATCGTTCGAAATGGATTTAAATCAGGTCAGCCAAGAATTATGTTGTAAGCGGAGGGAGCTTTTACTACCAGAAAATTCGCTTGCACTTTGGATTGTTTTGGATATTGCCCGACAACCATAGCTAGAGTCATTACACCTTCAACTAGTACTACAGCACCAGCAAAGCCTACTTGGAGAGAGTTTATTGGTCCAAGCTGACTATTAGATTTTGATATTTTGGAGAAAGTATCATAAAATAAGACATCAGTCAAACTTTCATTATCAACTAGGATGCGACGTATATCACAGTCCACTATATTTAAAGAGATTACAACCATATCATTATGTGGGAATTGTACTCCCCGTGCATCTACCTCAATGAAGGTTATTATGAGCTTAGAAGTGGCACTCCTAAGTCTTGGAAACATGAGAAGATAGATCATGAAAAGATGGAAGTGAGCTGGAAGAAGAATCAGTCTTAATAGTAAAGTTCAAAAATTAGGCTGGCTCACTCAGAGACTGAGCTGGCTTAGTTAAGAACTGGGTTGGCTCAGTCCAGGACTGGATTAGCTAGGTCTCAAAGAAAAATTCAGATAGAAAGTAGTATTTTTGGGCTATTGGCATGATACACAATCGGGTCGGCTCAGTCCCAGACTGAGCTGACCCAGTCACAGATTAGCTGACTTAGTCTGAAATTAGGCTGGCTCAATTTTTGTAGGTTATTATTTTGTACACATGGATTGTTTGGATTTGGAGAGTTCTTTTTATGAGCTTGGGCTTGACCCTTTGTAAAGTATATATACTGAAAATAGGTCAAGGTTGTAAGAGTGCTGAAATATGCTGAATAAAAGCTCTTTTCTCTCAAAAATCTCTTCTTTTCTTCTTCTCTATTTCTTAATTTATTTGATCATGCTTTCATAGAGATCTCTAAGAAGTTCTTCCTTGATTGCTTGGCTAATCACCGATGACCACATCGATCCATGTGGAAAGAGCGCATATTCCCAATATTTGGTATCAGAGCGGTGTTGCATGGAAGGAAGGAAGACACCTAGAATTTACTAGATCCATGATCTGTTATACCAGGTTTTATCCTAAAACTTCTAGTTTGCTTCATGGTTGTCTCTAGATTGAGGTGGAGATTGTTTACACTAAGGAATGATGATATAGAAGTTTGGAAAGAGGATCTAGGGCTAGTTAGATCTTCTATGAAAGGTAGTTTTACTGGTATGCGATCATGAAGGGTGTTAGAGATCTGTTCTTGACTTATTTGAAGTCATGAGATCAAGTGGATTCAAGATGGATTTTGAGAAGTTCGACTGCAAGAAAAACTTTATCCTATGGCAGCAAAGAGTAAAGGACTTGTTGGTTCAGCAGAGGATCTACAAGGTCTTGACAAAAGAAAGGCCAAAAAAGATCAGTGTTGAGGATTGGGAAGAGATGGAGAAAATTACTTTTAGCACAATCCAGATGTACTTGGCCAATCAGGTTTTACCCGAGGTTTGCATAGAGACTACGACAAAGGGGCTCTAGGAGAGATTGGAGAACACATACATGGAGAAGAATATGACGAACAAGCTATGGTTGAAGAAATAACCGTATAGTTTGAGGATGTTCGAAGATGGAGATCATGTTTCACATATCCAAAGGTTCAATCAGGTGTGTTCTGAGGTGATGAGTTTGGATGTGAAGATCAACGAGGAGGATCGGGCATTGCTACTATTATGTTCTCTCCCAGGTTCGTATGATGGTCTCATAATAACTCTAATTTATGGGAAGGAGACCCTAAACTATGAAGAGATTATTGGTGTGCTCAGATCAAATGAACAAAGGGAGAAGATCTGCAAGGGAGACCTAAGTCTGAGATCTTGGCTGTGAACGAAAGATAAGGAAGATCAAAGGAGAAGACAAGAAGAAAATCCAAGGATAGGTCAAAGTCTCATGATCAGAGGAAGATAATATTGAAATGTTATAAATGTCATTAGCCTGCACACTTAAGGAGAGATTGTCCCTTTTTGAGATCAGAAAAAGAAAAGGCCAGCAAGGAAAATGATACAGCTTCTGTGAGAAGTGGAGAAGATCTACTAGTTGTATCAGATGGATCCACAGAGTGTGATATTATGTGGATATTAGATTCAGCATGCTCGCACCACTATACTTCTCATCAAAAGTA
Source organism: Cocos nucifera (assembly GCA_006176705.1). Lineage (NCBI taxonomy): Eukaryota > Viridiplantae > Streptophyta > Magnoliopsida > Arecales > Arecaceae > Cocos > Cocos nucifera. The sequence continues at coordinate 221,943 of QRFJ01000957.1, read as the reverse complement.
GTTTGCTACCTACTAAAAGACCGATAGTGGAAGTGTCAACCTTGGAGATGATCACCCATGCAAAGTAGCTGGAATTAGCTCTATCAGGATGAGGATGTACGACGGGATCATTCGTACATTATCAAATGTTAGGCATGTAATGGAGTTGAAAAAGAATTTAATTTCTTTGGGCTACTTGGAGGAGCAGGGTTATGCTTTTAGTAGCCAGGCTGGGAGTGGATGTCTGAAAATTTCCAAGAAAGCTTTAGTGGTGATGAGAGGTAGAAGACTAAGCAACAATCTCTACAGAATGGAAGGCTCAATGGTAAATGATAGTGCAGAGGTGCTAGCAGTGGCACAGGAGGAGCAGATTTTATATCGACTGTGGTACTATTGGATGGGTCATATGAGTGACCGTGGGCTCATAGAACTAAGCAGAAGAGGTATGATCCCAGCTCTGAAGGAGGACATGAATCTTTATGAGCCATGTATCTTTGGCAAACAGCATAGGATGTAGTTTGCTAGAAGTACCAACCATAGCGAGGGAGTGCTGGATTTAGTGCACTCGAATGTATGGGGACCAGCTCCTGTATCAGCTAGAGGTGGGGCAAAATACATTGTTACTTTAATTGATGATTTCTCAAGAAAGGTATGGATTTATCTAATCAGAGAAAAATCAAAGATGTTTGCCCGGTTCAGAGCCTGGAGAGCTGAAGTAGAGGAGTCAGAGAGATAGGTAAAGTGTCTGAGGTTAGACAATGGAGAGGAGTATACTAGCCTGAAGTTCAAGAGGTACTGTGAGGAAAATGGCATCAAATGCCATTACACGGTGAGGATAACTCCCCAGTAGAATGGTATTACGGAAGGGATGAACCGGACACTACACGAAATTTGAAGCTATAGACATCACTCCCAAAGTTCTTTTGGGGTGATGCTCTAACTTGTTTTTATTTTCTTGTGAATAGGTCCCCTCATTATAAGCTGAATGGAGGCATTCCAAAAGCGGTCTAGAGTGGAATGAAGGTGGAGCTTAGCCACCTAAAATTTTTCAGTTGCATAGCCTATGCACATGTGGAGGCAATCGAGAGGAGCAAATTAGACCCAAAATCTCAAAAGCTGACAATCATAGGGTATCCACAAGGAGTCAAGGGGTACCTGCTGTGGGACTCTTAGGTATGAAGTCAGTGATCAGTAGAGATGTTATCTTTGATGAGAAGAGCATCTTGAGGAGGTCTGGGATAGATGAAACTAGGAAAACAAAGGTGAACAATGGTGGCCGATCAAAGAATAATGGCATGCAGGTTACATCCACTTACAAGAGTGTTCCTGTTGAGGTAGAGCTGGGCAGAAAAGTATTATCTCAGATTGAAAATCAGCATGGAGGATCGGTAGTTCAAACCGATGTGCAGGAGTAGCCACAGACATCAGGCAGAGATGTACCAGTGAGAGTGGCTTTGCATAAGCCCCAGCATACTATTAGAAGACCGATCAGATATGGCATTGATGAGATTATCTTCTATACACTTATCACTGCTAATGGAGATCTAGAGAATTATGCAGAGGTCATGGAGAGTGAGGATCATGATTTATGGATGCAGGCCATGATGGAGGAGATAGAATCACTTGAGAAGAATCAAATATGATAGTTGGTGGATCTTCTAGAGGATGCTTGACCTATTGGCTTAAAGTGGGTGTTCACAAAGAAAGAAACACCTTTAGAACAAGATGGAGTCAGATTCAAAGCAAGGCTGGTAGTGAAGAAATACTCACAAAGAAAAGGGATTGACTACATAGAAATTTTCTCTCCTATGGTGCGTCATACATCTATTTGAGTTTTGCTGTCACTGGTGGTACAACATAACATGGAATATGAACAGATCGATGTGAAGATGGCCTTCCTTCATGGGACTTTGGAGGAAAGAATCTACATGAAGCAGCCAGATGGTTTCATGGAGATGGGATAGGAAGAAAAGATGTGTTTACTCAGGAAGTCTTTGTATGGCTTAAAATAATTCCCTCGTCAGTGGTATCGAAGGTTTGATAGCTTTATCTTGAGCCTGGGTTTCAGTAGATGTAAACATGATTGTTGTGTCTACGTCAAGGATGTAGATGAGGAGGATGTTCTGTACCTATTATTGTATGTAGATGATATGCTCATAGCCAATAGAAGCATGGATATTGTTAAAAGGTTGAAAAGGGCATTGTCATCTGAATTTGAGATGAAAGATTTGGATCTAGCTTAGAAAATCCTTGGAATGGAGATTTGCAGAGATAGGTGCAAAGGAGTGCTCCATTTTTCATAAGAAAAGTATGTCCAAAAGGTTCTGAAGAGGTTTGGGATGGAGAAGACCAAACCTGTAAAGATGCCATTGCTGAGCCATATGTCTCTCTCCAAGTTACAGTGCCCCCAGTCAGAAGAGAAGAGAGAGTATATGGAATGAGTCTCTTATGCAAATATTGTAGGCAGTGTGATATACACTATGGTGTGCTGTAGATCAAATATAGCACATGTTGTGAGCATGGTTAGTAGATACATGGCTAACCCTAGGAAGGAACACTGGAAAGCATTGAAATGGATATTGAGATTTCCGCATGAAATACGGAATTATGGTTTGGTATTTGGTAGGTAGTTGGGAGGATTTGGAGAAAAATCTATGAAGATGTGTGAAGATTCAAGTCCTCTAGAAGGATTTGTTCATGCAAATTATGCTGGTGATCTTGATACAAGGAGGTCTACTACTGGATACCTCTTCTGCGTATATGGTGGACCGGTATCTTGGAGATCAATCCTTCAGCCAATCACGACCTTGTCTATCATAGAGGTCAAGTATATTAGGATAATGGAGGGTGCAAAGGAAGCCCTTTGGCTTAGGAGGCTGATTTATGAGTTGGGGGTGGAGCAGAGCAAGGTTACACTATTTAGTGATAGTCAGAGTGCTTTGTTATTGACATAGAATCCAATCTATCATGCGCGCACAAAGCATATAGACATGAGGTATCACAGGATTAGAGAGCTGGTGGAGGAAGGTGAAGTGGAATTGATGAAGGTCCATACCAAGGAGAATCAATCTGATGCACTCATGAAGGTACTCCATAGAGAGAGCTTTCAGAGATGTGTGGCACGGATGGGTCTGTTGAGAAGAGATGAGTTCACAAAAACTTAGAAGCACCAAGGTGGAGAATGTGAGCTTAGAAGTGGCACTCCTAAGTCTTGGAAACATGAGAAGATAGGTCATGAGAAGATGGGAGCGAGCCAGAAGAAGAATCAGTCTCAATAGTAAAGTTTAAAAATTGGGCTGGCTCACTCTGAGACTGAGCCGACTCAGTTGGAAACTGGGTCGACTCAGTCCAGTACTAGGTCGGCTAGATTTTAAAGAAAAATTCAGACAGAAAGTAGCATTTTTGGACTATTGGCATGATACATAACTAGGTCGGCTCAGTCTATGATTGAGCGACCCAATCGCAGGTTAGCCAGCTCAATCTAAAACTAGGCCGGCATAGTTTTTGTGGGTTATTATTTTGTGTACGTGGATTGTTTGAATTTGGAGAGTTTTTCTATAAGCTTGGGCTTGACCCTTTGTAAAGTATATATACTGAAAATAGGTCAAGATTGTAAGAGTGCTGAAACATGCTGAATAAAAGCTCTTTTCTTCTGAAAATCTCTTCTTCTCTTCTTCTCTATTCCTTGATTTATTTGATCATGCTTCCGCAGAGATCTCTGAGAAGTACTTCCTTGATTGCTTGGCTAATCACCGATGGTCATGTCGATCCGTGTGGGAAGAGTGCATATTCTCAATAGTTATGGATTCTTTAGCCCTCCATCTTTTCACTGATCTCCCAAAGTCGCTAGCCTTTTCTCGTCGAAGTCCCTCAGAGATAGTGTTGATAATGTCGAGAGGTGGCCGATCTCCTTATTGTTTCTCCCTCCTTGGTGGTTCAGGCTACGGTAGTGCCCTCGATCGATCTTCTCTCACTTTGGACTGGCATCTGAGGAATCGATCCAATCGACCTCTCTTGATGAGCTTCTTAATCTCATCTTGAAGCTGAATGCATTCTTCAGTATCGTGGCCGTGGTCACGATGATAGAGATGGTATTTATTTGGATTATGCTTGCTAGGATGAGTGTGCATCCTTTCTGGCCTCAGTAGTTGCTCCTTGATCTCCATCAATATTTGCATTTTTGAAATATTGAGGGGGGCGTAGTTGTGAAACCTTCTAGGGAGAGAACTTATTCATGCCCTTTTGTTGGAGCTTCTTTGATGACGAGCTCGAGGAGGAGTTCGGGCTCGCTTGCGCTCGGGGGGAGTCCATGAGTGCACTCGGGGGCAGTCCATGAGTGCGGCCAAACTTCATTCGGCCCTCTATCCACTATGGGTTTATTAGAATCGCCCACCTGCCACTTTTTTGTAGCTTCCTCATCCTCCAATTTGAAGGTTTCTTCCATTCAGATATATCCTTCAGCCCGAGCTAGCAGATCGATAAAGTTTTGATGTACTTCTTCTCCAAGGAGAATAATAAATCATTCTTCTGAAGGCTATCCTTGAGTGTGGCTATTGCAATAGACTGATCTAGGTTCTAGACTTCCAATGCAGTAGCATTAAACTGGATGATATAAGTTCGGATAGATTCTCCCTCCTTTTGCTTGATATGCATCAAGAAATTCGAACCTCAGCATGGATGTCGGCTGCTGATGAAGTGAGCTGCAAACTAATGGCTCATCCGATCAAAGAAAAAGATCATACCTGACTTCAATGTCGAGTATCAATTTCTTGCTACTCTCTTTAAGGTAGACGAAAAAGCTCGGCATAAGATGGCATTTGGTGCACCATGGTGCAGCATCATGATCCGGAAGGCCTTTAGGTGAACGATCAGATCAGAGGTTCCATCGTAGCTTTCAAATTGGAAAAGCTTGAAGTTTGACGGAATGAGCTCTTACATAATCCTTTGAGAAAAAGGAGGGTCAGTGCAAATATTATTACCATGTGAGGAGGGAGTATGACGGAGCTCTTCAATTCATCAGCTCATTTCCTGGAGCCTTTGATTCAGGAGATCTTCATGATCATTGATCTCTAGAGTTTTCTGGTAGGATGGGGGCAAAGCTTCCCCTGAGATTGAATCATGATCCGAGCAATGGCGCTCCACCCTCTATTTTTTCTTTGGAGGTCACTGGCCGGGTAATCCGAGTCAGCCATCCTCCGACCAGATCATGGGCCTCCAAAAAAGCATGCTCCAGCCAAATTGGCACCGAAGCCTGCCAATGTATGGCCTGCACTGCCTCCGTAAGACCGCAAATCTACTGGACTAGCAAGTTGAACTACTCCACATCCATCATGGCTGTAGGTAGAGCTTGAGTTGTTGGAGCTGGAGTGAGAACGGATGGATCTAGATGGGATCTAGCTATAGAGGCCATTGATCGTCGGATTGAAGCTTTCCTGGGAGGCATTTTTTTTCGAAAAGAACTCTAGAGAGGAAAAAGAGAGATCGCTGCTGAGCACTTCTTTAAGAATAAGAGAACCTCAAAAATAGAGGGCCCTACTTCTAGAGCCAATCTTGTTCGTGCAGAATCTAGTTGATGCCAGATCGAGCTAGAGTTGGCGAAGAAGAGGTTGCCGTCGGTGACCTACAAAATGAAGTCCCATTTGGAGTCGATGGTGGTGGCTCTGGTAGGATCCTCCAACAATCAAGTTAGCTCTTCTAGCCAACAAAAATGGATTGCTCAGGCAAGAATTCAGTAGAGTTTTGGTAAGAAGAAGAGAGTTTAGAGAAAATATATCTGGAGGATCCCTTTCATAGATGGAGCTTGTATAGCCATAAGCATCTGATAGTGGGCTGCTCGGAGGCACGTGGAATTTATTATCGTAATCGTTCGGTAGTGGGCCGCTTATGTTAGATATATATGCCCTAGAAGTCAGAATTGGCTGACACTTGTAATACACTTCTAGGAACAAAATTATAAATTTGACTATAATCAATAAAATGGGTTATTTTCTATCATATATGCGTATTTAGTGTCTGTGATATATCCTTTGAGTTAATGGTTATGATAATTTACATTTTCAAGAGTTGAAAATTTAAGACATAAATAATCATTATTAACTCATAAAATACTTCCGACCATAGGATCATCATGAGGATGGTGATTGATCCGGAAGGTTGGTGTACAATCACTTCTCTTTTATAGATGAGTCTTGAGTCTATGGTGTGGAGACACCGGAGTGAGAGCATAGATACTCATTAGAAAATGAGGGCACTAGACGTGACTACCTCGAGTAGTCATTAGGAAGTCTATCTTTTCGTCAATGACTGACTCGATGCTGTAGTGGTGTATCTAGTTCTTTGACCTGAGGTGCATCGGCAGTTCACCTTGAGGGTGTTATAGTTTGACTACACCATAACTCGATCTCCTAGCCATCCAGAATCCTGAGGTGTATGTTGGCTATAGCATATTCATTATAGGAACTGGATTGCATCAAAATGGAATCTATCTACCTCGGTGGTAGAGGAGCAGCCCTATGATGATGATGAGAATCAAGTCCAGAAGCCCATGGCCATGGCAGAGTGAAATAATAGAAAGAGTTTCTATTTAGGTTTTCACATCGGACTTGAATCGAATGATTACATCATATGATAGAGACTAGGATTTGACGAGTTCACCTAAACCCTAATCTGATCGGAGCTTAAGATAGAAGAACTTAATCACATAGGTAGCTGCACTAAGAGATTCACATTCAGCTCTGATGGGTTGCCACCATATACTGCTAGGTGTCACTGGTGGATTTTGGGAGCAATTAGAATGATTTAGATGATCGATCATTCTAGCTGTTCGAATCAGAAGAGTTTTGATCCATCGAAAGAAGTTTCGATGATATCAATGATAGAGATCATGACATATCCCATTACCATACAGAACTGAACCTAACTAGGTCACACAAATAAGGGTTTGAATCTGGTGATCATCAATTGAACTAATCCAGTTCAATTGATCTGAATGAGATTCAATTAGGTTCAAGAAAATCATGCTAGCACTCGATTGAACCTAACGTTCTTCTTTTACTATCATAAATAGTTGTCCTGATTGAGCCAAAGGAGTTTATGCTCGATCAAAGGCCTTCACCTGGTCTGACTGAAGCCTGTCCAAGTCAAAAAAGGGTTGTCTTATTTTATAAGACAATACCAACCATTTTTTGTCACCTACCATTTCTCGTCCTATGACTTTGGTCAAAAGTTGACCTTTGACTGGTCGAATATTGACCATTGACACTTTGACTTCTGTCCATATGTCACGCACCTATTAGAGAGCTGGTGGGGCTTGTCCCCCTGCCAGAACCTGGCAAGGAGGAGGGCACACGCCATCTGTCCACATGTCATGCACCTATTGGAGAGCTGGTGGGGCTTGTCCCCCTGCCAGAACCTGGCAAGGAGGAGGGCGCACGCCATCCTTGGCGTGTGCCCAAGCTGGAGGCGCCCAGGAGTCCCTGTTGGACATGGACTCCATCTCCTTTTTGGATTCCGATTAGACTTCTCCTAAGAACCAAGTTTGACTTGTCTTAGGTGCCATCTAAGTAGGAATCTAAGGGACTCTATTTCCACCAATCAGATTTAGATCAAATTTCACAAAGGGTTGTGATTTGTTGGGAAGAAGAGGAGTTGGATCACGCATAGTCTATAAATAAGACCCTACGCCCAACTCAAGAAGTATCTGAAAATTCCACATGCCCCAAGGCTGCCTCTCTCCTCTTCCTCCATGCCAAGTCCATCTTCTCCCTCTCCTCTACACACCCAAAGTGGTTTGGGATCCAAGTTGGTGCAATCCAGACGAGAGAAAGGCGACAGAAAGCAAGAAGGCTGTGCTGCTGCAAAGGACAACTACTGATCTTCAAAAGGTATTTTGAAGATCCTCCAAATTAGATTCAGATCTAATTTTTGGAGATATGATAGAGAAGAAGAGGATCTAGATCCAGAGAAGATATTAATGATTCTTAGATCTAAGAACATCTGTTCATAAAAATTGGGTTCGGGCTGAGTAGCGTCATGATTAAAGATTAGCGATTTGATCAAACCAAATCAAGAGTTGCTTAGGTAGGATCAAGAAGAAAGCTTAGAATATTCAACCTAATGAGATTAAGTCTGATCAAGATCGAAATCACAATTGAGATGTGACTCGATCCAAGTCAAGACAAATTTGGCTCTGACTGGTTCAGCTCTAATTGTAGGCTAATCCAATTGATTCTGATTCGACAATTTGGTGTCTAAGGTAGTTAGGCAATAGCGATCGATATGAATTTTTAATTGGGAGGCTACTCGACTTGAATGCATGTCTAGTGTGAGTTAATGGCATATGCCTTCTATCGATCTCACTTACTGCATATTTGTGTTGATCAACAGTTCATATTGAGGTTGCGTAAACAAGTTGACACATGCCACTAGGTTAGTCATGAATTGTTATGAACTAAGTCACATCTAGTTTAAAGAGACTTGAATTACAATCTCTAAGAAAATATTAAGTCTAAGGTCTTCCAATCCATTGTAGAATGTCCAGGCCTTCTCGGAGGTTGATTGGTTCTTGACTGGATACAGTGTTCAAGTTGCATCAAGGAGTATGCAACCATTTATTATGGCATTGGATGCTATAAGGTTGGAGGATTGGGTTGGGCTCTATATTTGGATACTGATGAGAGCAATCCATAGGCACCCATCTAGCAGATGTGGGTCTAACTTAACTAAGGAGTGGACAAATATTCTATGCGGATTAGTGACTTCATGAATTAGAGACCAAGTTTGGATGCACATGATTAGAGAATCATTGACAAAGATTGTCCATCATCATTGATCCATCATCAATAACTGTTAGGTGAGGTGATGAGTCAGTTGTGTGAGACCGCACACCACTAGAATTCATAATATGGAGATTTTCACTCTCTACAAGATGGGAGTGTAGGAATCCGAGTAAATATATGGAAGTAATTTATTTAAAATAAATTCCTAAACAAAATTGGTCAGTCTAATTAATATCTACTAGAAGATCTGAACTCTCTAAGAAAAATGTTCAACCATACCCCATTCCAGACGTATCCTGGACACACATTGGATCCAATTAATAGGATTGGCTCGAAACTCAAAATTATGGATTTGAGAAGTTACTCATTTGTTGGAAAGGACCCCCACTTAAACCCAATCCATCCATTGCTATTAAGAGGAAGTCTCTAAAAAAAATGAGATGGAAAGATATAAGGCCAAGTATTACATGTTGGGCTCGATTTTGATGAGCCTCAGTCCAACATTGAAGATATGACTGCCACCAAATATTGGCTCACCTATAAGGAGATATTTGGTGAAACAGAGTCGGCAGCCAAATATCAAGTCACAAAATGACTTTTAAGTACAGATGCATGATGGGATAGGTCCAAGATCATTGTCTATGATGATCAAGACTAGAAGAGCTTGAAAGCTTGGTTGAATTAGATAAGATCTTACAAATGATTATAATTTCTGCATCCTTGTTGATGCATATGGCAATTCATCATGAAACCACATATGCATAAACACAAAATCCTTGCGTCGAACTTAATGAAATGCGGTCACTTTGAGCTCTCTATAAAGTTTCAAAGGCTCAGTACTTGCTGTGACTAGTAAACTTTTTTCAAGAGAAAGTCTTTGAAAGAAGAAAAAAGTCTATAGAAAAAAGAGATGGTGGGAAGAAAAAGAAGGCCATTGACAAGAAAAAATATTTTCATTGCAACACAGACGGCCACTGAAAGCGGAACTATCCTCTTTACCAGACCAGCCTAAAGAATAAGGAGGTAGGTCCTTCTGGAGGTATGCTCATTATAGAATCTAATCTTATGTTTCTTTAGCATCCAGTTGGGTGCTTGACTCTGGTTCTAGTGCTCATTTATGCACTTCTATGCAAGGTCTTAAGGATAGCAGGAGGCTGAGGGATGGTGAGATGATCTTATACATCGGAATGGCACAAGAGTTGCTGCAGTTGTGTGTGGAAATCTATCTCTTCATACACTATCGGAATTAGATTCTAATTCTTAGAGATTATTTTTATGTGTCTACAATAAGCAAAAATTTAATTTTTGTTTCATGTTTAGCATAAGAAGGCTATGTAATTAGTCTTTTTAAGGATCATTGTAATATTCTTTATGAAAAAAATAAAATTACAAGTGGTTTCCTAATAAAAGGTCTTTATAAGTTACATATTGATGTTTCTGTTTTTGATATCGAGCAAAACATGAATGTCGTAGGATCAAAGTGACCTAGGGATAGTCTAAACAATAGGTATCCTTGCACCTTTGGCTACGTCATATAGCTAATGATAGGGTTAACAAATTAGAAAAATTCAGGCTATTGAGTTCGTTGACTTTCGAGTCATATCCAATTTTGGAATTATGCCTTCATGGCAAAATGATCAAGCTTTCTTTTGTAGAACATGGAGAAAGGGCCACAAACCTACTCATCCTAGTACACACAGATGTGTACGAACCATTTGATGTGATGGCTAGGGGAAATTATGTCTACTTTAGCATCTTTATCGATGATTCATCTCAATATGGGTATGTATATTTGATGCGACATAAGTCTGAAGCCTTTGAAAAATTCAAAAAATTCAGACTTGAAGTAGAAAAACAAATAAGAAAACCCATTAAAGTTCTTCGATTAGATCAAAAAGACGAATATCTTAGTCAAAAATTTCTAAACTATCTTAAAGATAATGGTATAGTCTCACAATGGACTCCACTTGGAATACCTCAACTCAACAAAATTTTAGAATAGAGAAACCAGACCCTATAAATATGGTCCGATCCATGATGAGTTTCATGAATTATCCTAAATTTTTTTAGGGACATAGTCTGATGACCGCTATATATTTACTGAATAGGATTTCTTCTAAAATCATTCCTACCACACCGTATGAGATATGGCATGGTAAGAAACCAAGTCTGAGTCATCTCAAAATTTAGGATTGTCTAGCCTATGTCAAGAGACAATAGGGGGACAAGTTAGAGTCTAGGTCTTTTAGAGCTCGGTTTATTGGATATCCTAAAGAGTTATTAGGATATTATTTCTATCTCCTAAAAGATCACAATGTGATTGTGAGTCGACATGCCATCTTTCTTGAAAAATAATTTATTTAAGAAGGTGGCATCAAAAGACAGATTAGACTCAAGGAGAAAATCTCTGATGAGAAATGAGCTAAAGAACCTATGAAACCCAATCAGATTGAGCCAACCTAGATACTACCTCCTTTACCTCGTAAATCAAGTAGAATTTTTCATCCTCTTGAAAGGTACTTAGGTACTATCTCAGAGGACGTAGAGAAAATATTTTTCATAGAAAATGGGGTTCATGGTGATGATCCCAAAACCTATAATGTGGCGATATCAAATATCGACTTCAAGAAATGGTTAGAAGCAATGAAGTCAAAAATTGACTAAATGTATTTGAACTAAGTCTGGATCTTAGTAGATCCACCTAAAGATATAGTACTTATTGGATATAAATGGATCTTCAAGAGAAAGATAGATGCCGATGGAAATGTAGAGACATTCAAAGCAAGGCTCATAGCAAAAGGGTATAGTCAGTGTGAAGGCATTAACTATCAGAATACTTTTTCGCTAGTAGCTATGCTCAAAATTCATCCACACATTGCTTGCTGTTGCAGTCCATTTCGATTATGAAATATGACAGATGGACGTGAAAATGATATTCTTAAATGTATATCTTAAGGAAGTTATCTATATGGAACAACCACTAGGATTCACATCCAGTGACGATGATCATAAAGTATGCAAGCTGCAAAGATCGATATATGGACTCAAGCAAGCATCTCGGAATTGGAATGCTCATTTCAATGATGTAATCAAATCATTTTGATTCATCAAGAATGAGGAGATGCCCTGTATTTTTAAAAAGATCAGTGGGAGTGCTGTTGTCTTCTTCATACTGTATGTGGATGACATCCTCCTAATTGGAAATGATATTTTCATAGATTATAGTCAAAATATAGTTGTTTATAGAGTTTTTTATGAAATATCTAGAAGAGGCATCCTTTATTTTGAAAATTAAGGTCTATAGGGATAGATCGAATAGGATGTTGGGTCTCTCATAGAAAATGTACATAGAGGAGATGCTAAAGTGGTTTAGTATGGAAAACTCCAAGAGGGGTTTAGTACCTTTTAGATATGGCATTCATCTATCCAAGAAGATGTATCCTAGCACACCAGAGGAGATTGAACGTATGAGCAAGATCTCTTATGCTTTGGCAATAAGGATCCTCATGTATGCCATGCTATGTACACGACCTAATATTGCCCATGCTATGAGTGTCACGTGCATATACCAGTCGAATCCAGATGAAGAGCATTGGACTTTTGTGAAATGTATTCTTAAGTACTTGAGAAGGACTAAGGATATGTTTCTAATTTTTGGTAATGAAAAACTCCAGATTTAGGGGTATACAGACTAAGATTTTATGTCCGACGTAGATGATCAAAAGTCAACATCTAAATATCTATTTATTTGTAATGATGGAGCTATTAGTTGGAAGAGTTCCTAGCAGACGGTGATAGTAGACTCCACCATGGAAGTAGAGTACATCACTACATCGGAGGCTATAAAGGAGGTGTTCTGGTATAAGAAGTTTGCCGCAGAGCTTGGAGTGATGTCATCAGATGCCATCCCTCTGTATTGCAACAACAATGGTTCCATAGCTCTAGCTAAGGAGCCGAGGTCTCATCAGAAATTCAAGCACATCAAATGGCGATACCACCTCATCCGTGATTATCTCGAGAAGGAATACGTCGAGGTCAAGAGAGTTGACTCTGCAGACAATGTGGTAGACCCGCTAACAAAGCCATTGAGCTAGCAGAAGATCGAAGCCCACCATGAGAAGATGGGACTTAGATTTGTAGTCAATTGGCTTTAGGTCAAGTGGGAGTTTGTTAGATATGTATCCTAGAAGCTAGATTGGCTGACACTTATAATATACTTTTAAGAATAATTTTATAATTTTGACTATAAATTAATAAATAATTATTTTTTATCATAGTATATATTTAAAGTGTTTGTGATACATCGTTTGAGTTAATAAAAATGATAATTCATATTTTTAAAAGTTAAAAATTTAAGATATGAATTCTAATAATTAACACATAAACTGCTTCCGACCATAGGATCATCATGAGGATGGTAATCGATCTAAAAGATTGGTGTACGATCACTTTTTTAAGATAGATGTGTCTTGAGTCTATGGTATAGAGACATTGGATCGAGAGTATAGGTACTCATTAAAGAATGAGGGCACTGAGCGTGACCACCACGAGCAGTCATAAGAAAGTCTACCTTCTCATCGATGATTCGCTCAATGTTGCAATAGTGTGCCTAGTTCTTTGACTTGAGGTGCATCGATAGTTTACCTTGAGGATATTATAGTTTGATTACACCATAACTCGATCTCCTAGTAATTTGGATCCTGAGGTGTATGTTGGCTATAGCATGTTCATTGTAGGAATTGGATTGCACCAATAAGGGATCTATCTACCTCAATAGATAAGGAGTAGCCCTATGATAATCATGAGATTGAGTCCTTAAGTCCATGACCATGATAGAGTGAAGATGATAGAAAGAGTTTCTATTAGGATTTCACATCGGACTCGAATCAAATGATTAATTTATATGATGGATGTTGGGTTTGATGAGTTTACCTTAACCCTAATCCTATCGGGACTCAAGATAGAAGAACCCAATCATACAGATAGCTACATCAAGAGATTCACTTTTAGTTTTAATGGATTGCCACCATTTACTACTAGGTGTTATTGGTGGATTTTGAGAGCAATTAGAATCATTTTGATAATCGATCATTCTAATTATATGAATCAGAAGAGTTTTGGTCCATCAAAAGGTGTTTCGATGATGTCGATGATAGAGATCATGACATATCTCATTATCATATGAAATTGAACCAAACTAGATCACACAAACAAGGGTTTGGATTTGGATGTCTTCAATTGAGCTAATCTTGTTTGATTGATTTGGATTAGATCCAATCTGGTTGAAGATAATTATGCTTGCACACGATTGAGCCTGGCTTTCTCCTTCTATAATCTTTCTGATTCATCGCAATCAAGTCAAATTTGACTTGACTCATTCCTATATCTTGAATGGGTTTATTTTCATTTGACTGGAATAAGTCCAAGTTAGATTAATTATAGAAATTAAATCCATTCCTATTACAATTAGACTACGGTCAAAAGTTGACCCAATTGAGAGAATTGAGGGTAACCTGATCAGATACTTTTAGAAAAATTTTTAAAAATATTTTTGACTTAATTTTTGGATATGTGATAGGGCTTGAGTCATCCTATGGGTGTGCCAAATTTTGTGATTTATGGTGGTGGTTTGACTAAGTTTTGATAGAGTTTGATTTGGATCAAACTCTTAAGGGAAGAGTTCTTGGCTCAATGGACTCTTCCTTATCTACTCATGCCGCCACCTTCTAGATTGAATTTTGGTGATAAAACCTGATGAGATTTGGATTTTCACATGGAGAATAATTCCTAGAGTCCCTTTGATCAAATAATAATTGATTTGGTCAAAGAAGGACTCTAAATGGCATTGGGTTTAAGAAACCTTTCTCATGCCAAAGAGAGCATCGTATGATTTTATTTTCCATGTAGAGGTGCTGTCACCCATAATATATCCCACACCCCCTCTATCCTCTCTCTCTCCCTCTCTTCTACACACCTAAAAAAGGTTAGGCATAAATCTGGGAAGAAGGTCCAAGATTTTGGGTACAAGATTCAAGATCTACGCGATGGTATTCGTGAGATGGACGGGCTGCCTTCAAAAATATTTTTAAAGGATCTATAGATCAGATTTAGATCTGATCTTTGGAGAAGAGATTCATGAGTAGAAGACATTTAGATTCTATCCTAGTAGATACTGGTAGAGGTCAGGCGCATGCGTGGCTCCTTCCAGAAGCTCAGGAACCAACAGGATCATCGCAAGGTAATTAGATTACCCAACAAGGTATATTAAATTAAATTGAATTTAATTTAATTTTTAATTTTTAATGTCAAAACATCATGATTAGATTTGAGAACTCTTAGATCTAATCAAATCATAAAATTTTTTTTAAAAAAATTTACCTCAGATCAGATCAGATCTGGATGATCTTATGGTGGAAAATTAGATTTTTCTTCACAAAACTCTCCTCCTCTCTTTCCTCTTAGCCCAAACTAGAGCCTCCTCCCTCTCTTTTTCTCTCCTTTCCTCCTTTCTTCTTCCTTTTTTCTTCTTCCATCCTTCACCAAGGAGATTTGAAGATATCGGGAGTAAGCAAATCATCAAACATGCATGGCTAAGGAGCAAAATTCTTGGAGCGTAGATGAAGTCTTTGAGCATGGGTTATACTTTTCTTTATCTTTTATAATTTTTTTATTGCAAACATGTTCTCCTATCTAGTTTTTAATAAATTTATTTTTTTATACATGAAATTCTAATTTTTGATATTCTTATTATTGATTAAAAATTTAAATAAATTATATTCATTGGGTTGGATTGTGATCGAGAGATATAGTCCATACTTAATTTAATAATTTATTTTAAAAAAATCATTAAAAATCATGTTCTAAATTTTTAAGAATTAAAGTATTGAATAATTTATGATTTCATGGAGATGGATCATTATCAAATGATATAATTCATGCTCTAAGAAAATAAATTATAATCATATATTATTAAATTCTTAAAAATAATAAATTTTTGCAATAGAAGGAATTATCACAATCCTGCTAGAGATGAATTCAAAATTTTAAAATACCTATAATTAATTCTAAAATCCTAATTAATTAAGTATTTACTTTTATTTATATTAATTTGCTAAACTCTTAATTATTTCTCTTTAATTTACTTATTTAAATTTTTGCTTAATAAATTAATTTAAATTTTTTAATTAAAATTCAATGTAACTCAACTCTAAATCTCTAAGAAAATCAACATCCGACTCACTGCTGTCTTAATTAATAGTAAGATTAATTTTAATTTTTATTTATTGCTACAACGATAAGAATCACTGGTCCTGTAGTGTACCTTCGATTTTTTAGCTCGAGCTATAGCTCCAGTGCTATATTAGGACTGGACCATCAATGGAGGGTGCCACTCCCAGGTTACCAATGAACTTATGCAAGCACACAGCCTACATAGCAACATCTGATGCCATGATGTACTCTACATCACTAACAGAATATGCTATAGTATTCTGCTTGGAACCTTTCCAATAGATTGCTTCTCTAATTAGGGTAAATTCATTACTCGACACTCTCTTGCTGTCATCTTTATCTGACTAAAAACTATAATCAAAATATTCCTTAAGTTTAAATTTAGTTTCTTCATATATGAGTCACTGGACCTTAGTATTTCTCAAATACTTAAGGATTGTTTATACTATCTTCTAATGATTCTCACCTAGATCAGATTGGTATCTGCTCACTACCTCTAATGAGTATACAATGTCTGATCTTGTACATAGATTGGAACAACCCAAGCATCATTTAGATCTATCTCTATAAATCATCATCTATAAGATGTAGGATGTTTCTTCCAAATCCTACATAGAGAATTAAGATAATAGCTAAACCTTTATTTTTTATAATGCTAGAATGTCATTCTTGATTAAGAGAATATCCTCCACAGACAACATAAGCAATAACACTATAGAACCATTTTCTCATTTATAGATGCAGGGTTCTTCATTCATAACAAAGATATATGTTCAAAACACATGTTTCCAACTCAAAGATGATAGCCAAACAACTTTTTTAGGTCTCCACCTTTCCATCTGCACTATGCTGATCCTTTTGAAAATTTATTTGCACCTAATGATTTTTATCCCTTCAGATGGATCAACTAGTATCCATACAATATGATCTTTATGGACTCTAGCTTGGATTTCATAGCTTCAACCTACTTCTCAGAGTCAAACCTCTACATTGCATCCATATAGGTGATCAGATCCTCATTGTTCTCATCGAACTTAACAAGGATCACCATCCTGAAACTATATACCAAAGTATTTATTCGGCTAATGTGATACTCTACCAGATCTCTTTAATGGTGCCATTTTAATGGGCTCTAGATTTGATCTGATCAAATCCAGTTCTATAGGTTTACTAGATTGTGTCGGTACTTTCCATCGATCAAACTTTCTCAAGTTTAACTTGACAGGCATCAGTTTCTTCTCTAAAGAACTCTTTTTTCAAAAAGAATGCACTACTACTAAGAGCAACTTTTATTCTTCAGCATGGTAGAAGTAATAACCTCTAGTTTTCTTGAGGTGCCTTACAAACAAATGCCTATTGGACCGAGGTCCATGTTTATTTATGTGCAAATATTTGATATAGGTTGGACAATCCCAAATTTGAAGGTGAGAAAGTCTAGGTCTACATCCAGTTCATATTATTCCATATGGAGTCTTTGCGATAGATTTACTCGAAATAATTTTTTTAAAATAAAATAAATAGTCTCAAGAGCATAATCCTAAAATGAAACAAGCAGACTAGTAAATCCTATCATGGATCAAACCATGTCTACCAAAGTTCAATTTCTCCTTTTCAATACACCATTATCCTGCGATGCTTCGGGAGGAGTCCATTATGAGAGAATTTCATTTTCTCCTAAATATATCAAAAACTTACTAGATAAGTATTCGCCTCCTCAATCTGATTGAAGAGTTCTAATATTCTTTGATCTGATTGAAGAGTTCTAATATTCTTTTTAGTTTGTTTTTCTAGTTCATTATGAAATCACTTGAACATTTTAAATGATTCAGGCTAAATGTACCCACACCTAGATAGGTCATCTATAATCATAATGAAATATTGATATATTCCTTTAGCACTTGAGTTCATAGGTCCACATACATCACTATGTATGAGGTTAGAACTTTACCGGCTCTTTCATTTTTTTCAATAAAAAGTGACTTTATCATCTTTCCAAAAAGACAAGACTCATAGATCGACAATGATTCATAATCATTGATGTTTAGGTTTTCCTCATAAGATAACCTGCTTATTCTATTCTTGTTATCATGACCAAGCCTAAAAGCCAAAGATAGGCATCTATGACATAATCTATCTTAGAAGATTTATTAGATGTGTACATTATATTAACAGGCTGTGTAAATATTAAATATCATTTCTTTATTATCCATATATTATTGTAACATCATTCATAATAATATCCCTTTATATATAAATGATAACCATCTCTAGCCAAAAGGCCAATAGAGATCATATTTATTATAAACAATGGACAATAGTGACAATCACTCAAAATGACAATATTTATATTGAAAATGAGGTTGGTAATTTCTAAAGCTAGGATTGGAACATGACTTCCATCCCCAATATTCAAGAATCTCTCACCATTTTCAAACTTTCTACTTATAGTCCTTGTAACAAGTTGCATAAAACTACTGGTACCCAATACCTAGTTAGTAAAATTATAAACAAAAAATTACAAGGTGTTATCACATAACATCCTTGATGAGCAACTCTTTGCTTTTTTTCTCTTATTCAGCCTATTGGAGTCAAAGAAAGTAAGATAATTCTTCTTCCTGTGATCTTGCTTCTTATAGTAGAAGCACTCTTTCTGATTCTGGTTAGTCTTAGACCTTTTATTTTGACAAGACTTACAAGCCCCAGCATGAACCCCTTCATGCTACTAAACTACATTCAACTTTTAATACTAATTATTAAAGTTGGATCCCATAAGTCAATCACTGTCTAATAGTGAATGAAGTAATTAGGGTTTAGCCTTAATCTGAATAGAAAAGAGAATAAAGGCCTATTGTATATGAATTATTTTAAGCCTAAGGACTTGAACTTTAGTCTAAAGGTTCTTAAACAATTTTATACAAATTAGTAGCCTCTATCTCTAATTCGAGATTTACTTTAATTTTCTAGTAGGTACTAGAATCCACATAGACTACACATAAGCCCGACTTTAATCGATCAAGCCATGTACATCTATGGATAGGTTTTTTAACTAATTATTTTTTTAAACAACTTCTAGTAATTTAATTTTATCCCAAAAATCTAATCAGTAGGCTTTGACCTCTACTGAAAGGATCTAGTAGGTCCAATCATTAATATGACCATACTTGGTGCATCTAACCAACAAATGATTAAGCCTGACTTTGGTTAGTCAACCTAACCACTATTAGAGAGATACTTTCAAGTTATCATATGATGAATGATAATTCTAATATCTCAATGAACACCAAGCATAAGATGCCTCTAATGTGCACCCAGACTATTAGACCCATTACCAAACACCTTAATTGGAGGCTATGACTCGGTTATCACCATAACTTTATCATTTTAAAGATCTAATAATTTTAAAAGATTTAAATTAATTTATGATTTAAAAATAGAGAAGACATTGATCAAATTGCTTTCACTAACTTCACAAGTCATTAATGAAGACTAGGATCAATTTCAGTCCATGAGCATCTAGATCAGTCTCACTAAATAAAATCAATCTCACTGATTTTCTATGTGACATGGCTTAGCATGAATCAATGAGCATCCTAATCAAAAGCTGATTAACCACATTGGCCAGATAAGTGAGATTGGTGGAAGGATCTACCAAGGCTTGCCTTAGATACCATTAGAAATGACTAAGTAAGCGGGCTGTCAATTAAAGATCATCGATCTGAAAATACCAGACTTACCTTAGACACCAATCAATTTATTAGTTTTGATTTGGTTTGCCTAAAGACTCGGGCTCAACCACTGAGCCACGATTAGATCCATTTGATAGATTATGGACTATGATCAACTACAACTATTTAATTGATCTATAGAGAAGAAATGACCTAATCCTAATTAACTATTAATTAGATTTGATCAATTTCTTAACTTAGTCCATATTTAATCTAACCCTAGGTCCAACCCAGTTAATGACCTGATCAAAGCTAACCCATTATCGTTTAACCCATGTTTTATGAAATTATCCTAGGATCTTTAAATCATAAATCTAGATCCTAAATAATCACTTAATTCTCAATTAAGTTCAAGGCTAATGGGTTGGGGTTCAAAACCTCAGAACTAATTTCTGATTTAATCATTTAAAATATTTTCGAAGTATAAATTATTTATATTGAATCACATTCAATTCATGATTTTAGATCTGATTTGTTTCAACGTTTAGATCATGTCTTAGGGTTTTGAATCTAGAGTTTTGTAGAAAGTAAGTTTGCAATTTAAATTTCATGAAGCATATATATCATACATATACATTCTAGATTTAAAAATAAAAACTACATATCTAGCATATGTATAAAAGGAATTAGATCTAAACAAGAAACACATATTATTCAGATCTTATCTAAATAATCAAAAATTTAGATAAAAATTAATTAATTTTATATTTAAAATTTAAAAATAAATCATAAAATATTTTAGATCTTATCTAAATTATTGATGATTTAGGTTATTTAGATCAGCACTTACTAGGACAACCTCTGCATTGTAAGGGATAAATCTTACAGTAGGACAACCTTATTATCAGCATGTGCAATCTGATATTATTTAGATTTAATTTAAATAATCTAAAATAGATCAAATATTTATTTATTTTAGATTTAAAATCAAAAAAATTAAATCATAAAACTACTTAGATCACATCTAACTTATCATAATTTAAATCTACAGATCATCACATACTAGGACAACTTTTTCATTATAAGGGGTTAACCATACAACAGGATAACCTTATTATCAGTATGTACAATCTTTAGAGTTTTATTTTAGATTTATTTTAATGCAAACATGATCATGTCATAAAAGAATCTAGAGCTTTGATACCACTATTGAAAAATGATGCAGGATTTGATGCATAACTTTTGAAACTAGATGTAGTAGAAGACATGGATTAAACTATTTAACCAATTTATGCATATGATCTAATTACTAAACCTTACATATAGAATCTATAACATATCAAGATGTATGAGTAAATCTGAGAAATAAATTAGGGATTGGCATCGATCATATTAATCCCCTGATCTACAATATTTTTAGAAATCCTAGATCGCATCTAGGTCAGAAAAGAGATCAGATCTCTTATCTTTGCATGGATCGAGAACACCATAGCTAATATTCATTATTGTTCTTGTTGCTTGGAGCCGCACAGCATGTCTGGCCTCTATAAGTTATCCACATGAAGGCGCTACATAGATTAGAGGTTCATCGAATGAAGATCTACTCGAAGTGCTAGCTTCTCGCGGATCCCTCCTGATAGTTGATCTCTAAAAAATTTTTTAGATCTCTTGCACCATCCAAGAGATGAAGATAAGAAGGAGGATGATGGGAGAAGACCAACTTTTGAATCTTCCAAAAAGACAAAAAGAAAAAGGCTAAAGAAAATTATTTAGAGAAGACACATCTTCTATTTCAAAACATCAATCATTGATGTCCTAAACTGATCTTCATGCCTGGACAAGAGAAGACCTTCTCCTCTAAAATTTTTCTATGCCCTTTCTCTCACTCTCTTTGATTTTTCTCATGAAAAAAATCACACCAAAAGATGGAGAAGAAAAGACTCTCAAAGAAATTCTAAGAGAAGACTTTCTTCTTTTCTACTTCTCTCAACAGGACATGATCATATATGTCCAAAAGAAACCATAAGGCCCCAACAACTTGGAGCACCCATCCTCCATGCTCCTCATCTCTTTCTCTCTGATTTTCTTCATGGAATAATTTCTCAAAGGATGGAGAAGAAAAGAAACCCACAAAGAACCCTAGAGAAGATAATCTTTTCTTCTCCAAAGATGTTGGTGCACAAACGACCCATGCCCTCTCCCTTTCTTTCTCAGTTTTTTCATGGAAAAACCCAAGGATCTTACATCAACAACCACCTTGAAAGGAGAAGCCCATGTATGGTAAGACTAGGTTAAAAGACCTAGTCAAAGAAGAAAATCTAGGACTTTTAGGGGGCATCAAACTCTTGGATGCCTACCCCTAAAAATATGGCATGGAGATCAGGATACCAATGGACAAAAAAGAGGAAAATAGGGTGATAAGTGGTATAAATACTCTAATAAAAATATTAAATTATAAAATAATTATTTTATATTTAAGAAATTAATGCTTTTATTAATATTATGTAGGAAAGAAGATTGTCAATGAGAAGAGCTTAATTTTTTGGTTCAAATAAAATAAATTTGAAGCAAAACGGACTTCAAATGAGCCCGGAATCAATTTTCAAAGAAAAGAATAAATTAAAGCCGATTGGTCCAAATCAAACTGGTTCAGAAAATTGGCTCAGCTGGCCCAATATGACCATATGTAGAACTGCCCGCCTAAACCACCTGGCCTGCTGACATCACAATGATGCCAGAATCATCGCAAGCTATAATGGACCGAAACAGTGCATTGGATGAGGCATTTTGGGTATTTCATGTGATGCTGTGGCTTCTGACTGACTGTGAATGGCACAGTCTATGTAATGACCCAATCTGCAATCGGCTCATAGAGGTGGACGACTATGATTAAGGCCCGATCGGATGGATAGAAAAGGAGCCGGTGAAGATCTAATGGTGAGCGTAAATTCTGATTTTTATTCATCAACCCAAGCCTTCTGTAATGCCATCCAATAGCCTAGGTTCATCCAAACATGCGATCTGATGGTTGCTATTTGATGCTGACTTAATCTGGGATTTTAAGATAGATTTTTCAAGTGATTTTGATATGTTTGATGCACATTCAACGGCCAGAACCAATCCACTCATCACAAGGCCTCAATTCGACATCCTTCAGGACTTTTAATTCTAGTTTCAAGTAGATTTTGATCAAAACTCCATCTTCAGTCTATTTAAACCCCTGACTACCAAACACAATAGAGAGTAGAACAGAGAGGGAGAATGGCAGATAGACAATAGCATAGCATAGTAGATAGAGAAACAGAGAGTGGAGGAGAGGTGATCAAAGAGAGAGTAAGTGTTTTGAATCAAGAGAGGGAGAGTTGATCAAAAAGAGAGCCAGGGGTTTGAAAAAGAATTTGATCAGAGAAGAGCCTTCCTTCTTCCTTCTTCTTTCCTTCTTCATGGCTCATCTTTCATCACCCAGCACAAGCTGTGGCTCTTCTTCATCAAATTCTCTATGCCAAGAGCAACGGTCTACAAATTCAGCAACAAGCAGTCATATGTTTGGATTTTCAATGTCTTTTATTTTAATTGCTATTTTTGTTCTTTTTACCATGAACTATATTTCTTTAAATAAGACTAAGGTGTAGCCACTCTTTTGATGCAATATTCATTATGATTTAATTTTAGAATTATTTTGTTTATGAGGAGTGTATAAATCTATGCTTAATGCTTTTAGATTGCTGGCCATCTTCTAATTATTTTGATGAACGTAGATGATACAGACCAAGTACATCTATGTTATTGCTTCTTGATTTATATACCTTATATTTTGAATCAAAATAAGATTAATATGCATGCAGAAATTTTAGTGCACTTTGGATGCAGCATATTTTAATTAAAAAATTTCATAAAATTAATACATCAATATTTATTTAAATTATGCCTAGGCCTAAGGTAGTGAATATCCTAGGAGATTCCACTGTTGTATGAAACAAAATTAACTTAATTTGCATGATTACTTGAATATTGTACTGATTGAGTTGGTGAACTGATTGCTTTAGTATCCTATTGCTCTTGAATTCAACCCTAATAATTATACCCTCTTTATCTTCTTATAATTTATTAATTATTTCTTTGTTTCTTTTTATTTTCTTTACTTCTTATAAATTGATTCTCTAAATAAAGTCTAGAAAAGAGTTTTTCAGTACTTATTTTTTAATCCTCTAGGGATGATACTCTACTCATACACTTTATTACTTGATCGACTGGTGCACTTGCCATAGAGATAGATTTTCATGCATTAAGTTTTTGGTGCCATTGCCAGAGATTGTGTCTAAAAGAATATTGAAATTTCTATCCTTGCTTTACTTTAAAATTTTATTTTTATGTTTGTATTCAGTTTATGACACATACTGGACATAGTGATCTAGTACCTTTTGATCCAGAAATGGAGAGGACCATCAAAAGACTAAATCAAGAAAGAAACATGATAACTGAAGATCCTAACGATATTAATTTGGAATTACATATGACGACAGAGGGATGACAAGAAGCTATTCGAGTAGCACATCATCCATTAAATGATTACATCACACCATCTATAGTCGATGCAGCTTCGAGCATCAAGAGACCACCTGTGTAAGTAAATAATTTTGAAGTTAAACCAGCAATGATCTAGATGATCCAATCAACTATCCAATTTAGTGGACACATGCAGGATGATCCAAATGCCCATATTTCTAATTTTTTTGAACTTTATGAAACTTTTAGAGTTAATGGGGTGTTGGATGATGCCACTAGATTATTATTTTCTTTTTCATTATGGAATAAAGCTAAAGTTGGCTTTATTCTCTTCTTGTAGGTTCTATCACTACTTAGGATTCCCTAGCCCAAAAATTCTTGGTCAAATACTTTCTAGCTTCCAAGACTGCAAAGATGCATAATGATATTACTTCTTTTGTGCAGATGGAGATAGAGATACTATATGAGACTTGGGAGCATTTTAAGGAACTACTAAGCAGATGTCTATACTATCAATTATCCATATAGCTTCAGGTACAAACTTTTTATAATAGTTAATCTTCTACTAATCATTCTATGATTGATGTAGCAGCAGGAGGTACCATTAATTAAAAAATGGAGAAGGAAGCCTTTGATCTGATAGATGAGATGGCATTAAATAGCTACCGATGACAAAAAGATTGCAAGATACCGAGGAGACCAATAGCTGTGCAAGGAGTAGATTGCATTCTAGCCTTATTAGCTGAGATTGCAGCCTTTAGAGCTGAAGCCAATAATATGAAGGGATCAGTTATGTGATGCTTGTCGTGGCACACCAAAATTAACCCTACTCACTACTATGTGATAGGATGAGTCAGGATCATATCAATAGGGATCTTAGTTGATTATTTTAAAAATATAAAAGAAAAAAATAAATTATAAAAAACTAAAAAAAATAAAAAAATTATAATAAAAATATTTTTTATTGATCAAAATAAAATATATAAAAAAAATAAAAATGCGATACAAGATAATTAAATCAAGTTGATCTTCTAGCTGCATCCGATGGTAGATGTGTCTCCTTGAATCCTTTCATCTTCCTCCGTGCAAACAACGATAGGATGGTTGGAAGGCTTGGTCTAGGAACTCCAAGGAAGAAAGGTAAATGAAAGTATGGGAATATGGAAAAGAAAGGTAGCGACACTAGGATTAGGATAGGGTTAGTACCTTCCCTAGACTTTTGGAGAAGAGAGAAAGAGAGGGACACAATAGCTTGGAAAAAACTTGGGTGTTGGCTTGATTCATTTTTGGGTGAAGGTGTTGATGTTTATTATAAGTGTTGGAAGGAAGAAGGCCTTCATATTTTCTAGATGTGGGATTAAAGAAAGAGGAGATAAATGGCTCTTTGGATGTTGACCCTTGGATCTTTGATGAGTTGCTTCTGAACCATTAATCTTTAAGTCGTGTTCATACTTGGATCCATGTGAAAGGTTATCTTCTAATCTAGACCATTGAATCTTTAGAGCTTGCATCTAATTCCTTCATGAGTAAGTCACGTTCACACTCGGATTTGATTAGTCTTTGAGCTGGTTGTCTGGTTCACTTGAATCTGAGCCAATTTAAATCCAATTTGAGTTGCATTAGCCTAAACTTCTGATTACCTATAAAATAGACTAGAGAATATTAAATTTTAATAAAATAATATTAATTATTATAATATGTAGTATCTCTAGTGACTTAATTTAAGTATTTATCACATCCTCCAACTTAAACTTTGTTCATCCTCGAGTAAAGTAGAAAAATTAGCAATATATACCAACTCAATTTTGAATTAAAAGTTAGTTTAGACATTCCTAAGATAGTTGATATCTGATCAGATAATTAAAGTGGTACATCATCGGATTATTAATTCGACCCATTTAGTGGTTGAGTATTAGCCATAGAAACTTTTTAAAGATCTTCTTTTCACCAACTCTCCACTTTATTCTTTAAATCCTCTAACTTAATGTGAGATGAATTTATTGTCTTCTTACAATTTAGTTCCCTTATTATCCACCTCTTTTTTTTTAATTGATTCTTTGCATCCTCATCTTTTGACGCGAACCACAATGCTTATTCAGGCGAAAGGGCCTGATTACTCTATGAGATAATGCTAAATTTTTTTTAAAAAAATTTACATTGCCCATTTTTTGATGCGAATATCATTGCTTGCTTAGGCAATGAGATCTAGTTACTTGATGAAAAATCAATGTATTTTTTTTTAGTAGATTCTAAGAAAAATTTTTGCATATTTTGACCTTTTCATCTAACTCCCATGAAGCAAATTCTTTATTGAGATTGGTAAGAAGAAAGTTCTAGAATCACTCTTAAAATTTGGTCTGGTCTAATCCTTACATTCATTGGGTTTTCTTAATAATTTACTCCTCACTATCTCTAAAATTATCTAAACCATTAATCATTCTTGAATTAGGATGCCTAATTAACTCTTAATCAAAACAAAGTTTGGATACATAAAGCTAATTATTTCAAATCATGCTTGAGGACTCACATAAATTTAAAATTAGTTATTCTTTCCCCAATCTTAGTTTCCATTATCCCCAATGGAAGAAGAGTATCATAATATAATCAAAATAAAATATAATAATGAAGGATACCACCTAAGTTTGATGTGTGCATTCATTGCTAAGAGAGCCTTCATTTTTGGGCGTGGTGTGTTCTAGACTCCAGCTTGCATAAACATGGCTCCCCCCAACTTGGTTAATATCATCACCCATCCACTCTACTGTAGAGATCCAATTTGGCTAATTATCTTTCTCAGAGATTCCTACAAAATGAAAAGAGCAAAAAAAATTGCATATGTTCGGTTGCCTCCGAATAAGCACTAAGTTTAACGTCTTCAGTCAGACTAACCAGCTTTCTCACCTATCTGGGATAAAAAACTGTACTAAAAAATTCTCGTGATCTTTCACCTTCAAATTTCAAAAAATAACTTGCAACCCCATTATTCATAAATTTTATTATTTTTTTATTATCTATTTTAGGAAGATGGTTTGCAGTTTCTCTCACAATCCTTGGTTTATCAATGACTTCTTCTATTTGTTCTTCTAACATGCTTCTACATTAGATTTCCAAATAACGAGTTATATCTGATGTATTGATTACGAGAAGCATGTCATATGGTCCTATATATATGTACTTAGGTGTGATCGAGGGTGGTTTCAGTTCTAGGACCAATGGTGATTCTAAAGAGAAAGGTATTGGAGTAGGTATTGTAGGTATAGGCTCATATTTCTCAACCCATGGAGGAGTGGTGCTAAAATTGACCGGCTCTAGTAATGTGTTCACATTTTCAATATATCCATCTAGGTCAAAATCGTTCAGTCCAAAATGATCCCAACATGTATGCATTAAGTCTTGAGAAATACTTTTAGGGGTAGTTTCCTCTATTATCTCTTCTACCACATCTACTTCAAAGCATACAGTGGTTTATGATCCATGGGGAGGCTGAAATACATTTAACCTCAGCTTTCTATTCTGAAATGAGACATCCATGACTCCCATCCTATTAATACATGCATTGGCTGTAGCTAGGAAGGGTCATCCTAAAATTATGAGAATATACATTGGATCACCAGAATGCTCTATCTCTAAAATTAGAAAGTCAACAAAAATGTAAAATTCCTCAATCTTGACTAAAACATGCTTGATTATTCCACGTGGTGCCTTAATGGATCTATCGACTAATTACAAGGTTACCAAAGTGGATTTTAAATCATCAAATTCAAAGAGATCATATACTGAACTAGGAAGAATATTTACACTGGTCCCTAGATCTAACAAAGCTTTCTCAATGTGTAGGTTCCCTATGACACAAGATATGATACGGGCACCTGGATCCTTAAGTTTAGGAGGGGTAGCATGTTGGAAGATTGAACTAGCCTATTCAGTAAGACGAACTTTTTTGGGGATTTATATTCTAGATTTTTATTTTTGTGTGCACAAATCTTTCAAGAACTTAGCATAGGCCGGGACTTATTTTATTGCATCAAGAAGGGAGAGATTGATTTGAACTTATTTAAATAGCTTTAGCATTTCATCTAATTTACTCTTCTTGTTAAATGGCATAGGGGATTCTAATGCAATCGAAAATGGAGCTCTGGGTAATTGAGGTGATGATACAAATATTGGTTCATCCCTTGCCCTAAGGTCCTCTTTCTTTTTGGTTGGTTCAAATTCAGTCAACTTTTCATTGGTTTTAGTCTTTTCAAGTTCAGCATGTTGTTCCATCACCTTACTATTCCTGAGGATCATAATAGATTTGGCTTGTTCGGGAAAAGTTTCATGTGTGTTAAAATTCTCAACCCTATGTTGACCTCTAGGATTAATCTCAGGTTGATTGGGCAATTTTCCCTCCTCCCCCTTATTGAATGTAGATACTAGTTGACCTATTTGGGTCTCTAGCTCAGCAATGGATTATGTGTGAGAATGAAGAGTCTGGGGGTGGATTTCTATCCTTGCTAAAGCTTGTAGAACCTTCTCCTTAAAATTAGAACTATAGTTGCTGGGAGAAGATTGAGGGGCATCTTGATACTGAGGGTATGATGTATTCTTGAACTACATCCCTTGGTGATTAGGTCTATGGAAAGTTGGGTTGACCACAGGTTATGGTTTCCAAGAGAAGTTTGGGTGATTCCTCCAGTCAAGATTATACGTGTTGGAATATGGGTCATTTCTAGATCTAGGAACAGTGTGAGTTTGGGCTTGGTGGGCATGCTCCTGTACAAGCTCAGGAAACTGATGGTCTGCTAGGCAATCACCAATAGTGTGAGTAGGACTCAAACAGATTATACAAACATCTTGTGACTGTGCAGCTGGGGAAGAAATATGACTGACTTGCAGTAATTGACCAAGCTTCTAGGATAGTGCATCCACCTTGCTGTGGATGTCTACAGAGTGGCTTACCTCATACATTCTGCCTCTCTTGGGTCCTAACTCGAGAGCTTCTCTAGACGTAGCAAATATATAATGTAAAGAATTTTTGCTCAGGGTCTTGAATAATTGCCAAGCTTCCTGCTCACTTTTAAGCATGAATGTCCCACCACAGGAATAATCAATAATTTGTTTGTGTTTTTCTAATAATCCATCGTAAAAGCACTAAACCAATTGCCATTTTGATATGGCATGATGTGGACACTTGCGGATGAGGTCTTTAAGCCATTCCTAAGTTTCGTGGAACATCTCTCCTTCTAATTGGGAAAAACTAGTTATGGCTTTTCTAATTTGATTTATTTTTCCAATTAAAAAATATTTTTTAAGAAATTTTTTTTGTGATTGATCCTAAGTTGAAATAGTCATGGAATCTAATGAATGTAACTAGTATTTGGCCTTATCTTTTAGCAAAAAGAAAAAAAATTTCAACCTAAGGGCTTCATTAGACCGATTTTGAATTTTAACGGTAGAATATATCTCAAGAAATTCATCCAGATATTTGTACGGGTCCTCATTCCTAAGTCCATAGAAAGATGGTAACATTTGAATGATGCTAGACTTAATCTCATATTAAATTGCTTTTAATAGGAGGTACTTGGATACATGGGGAGTAGGTATATGATGAAGGAGTGAAGTACTCCCTCAATGGGCATGGTGGATCAGTCTCGTGATTGCAGTCCATGATTCTTGCTCGAATAGCTCAAATGGTTTGTTCTATTTCAGGGTCTAAAGGATGGATTTCTGGTTGTAATGATCTATGACCAAGCATACACCCTTAAAATTATAATTCGAAACAAACCTTGAAGTTTTTTTTTTCATATAATAAGAAGAGAAGAGGAGAAGAAAGAGTTCTAAAGAAAAGATCCTAAGGAATCCTAAAGCAAAGAAAAAAAAGAAGAATTAGTTGTAGTTAGATTTTTATTGCAATCAAGTTAGCACATAATGGACTCTCTATCCTGAGGTTGTCCTAGTTCTAGATAGCTCCTAACTATTCTAAGTTAGCTTTCAAGCCCTCCAAGTTGGAGCTTAACCAACCAACTGGTCAGATAAGTGTAAGGTCAGTGGGTGTCCCCCCATTGCTTTTCTTAGACACCAATTAAATTGGCCAGATCAGCAAATGGAATTAATTATAAACCATCTTTCTTAAGGCCCAGTTGTCCCACAAACTACTTGCCTAGACACTAGCTAGTTGACCAAGTCTAACCCAGTCCAACTCTCAGGATCACTTGTCCTATTGAGCTCGAAATCCTTAGGGGTCAACGTCTAATTGCTTTTAAATTAAATATTTAGGTCAATGCAATATGAAGGATAGTGATTTTTAGGCTAAGGAGGGATGATTAAATCCTCACCTTATCTTATTTAATTGGGTTAAGTGCCCTTAGTATATTTTATGGAAGATGCAATGTAATTAGAAAAGATGTCCAATATAAGTAAAAATCTTTTAAGATTTAATTAATTTTTTTATTTTAGTTAGGTGTTATGTAGTGCTTTGTTTTCTTTTTATGTTATGTTATCTTTAAGCAAGAAGGAATAAAAGGAAGGTTTTAATTAAGTTAATTAGATTTGAGAAGATTTAGAGAATCTAACTAAATGGAAAGTAAATTATGCTAAGATTAAAAGGCAACTAGATAATCTATAAATAAAGCAAGAAATCAAATCTACTTTTAAGGTAATTATTCTAAACTATGAAAAGTAGGAAATTACTATTTATATAAAGCAATAAATTATTCTATAAATTAGAAAGCAGAAAATTTTTCTATGCATGTAAATAAGGTAATCTAATTAGAAAGTAGTAAATTTACTATATATGAAAAGTAATATAAGGCAGAAATTTTAAAAAGAGTAAATAGAAAGTAATTAAGCAATTAAAATAAAGCAGTCAATTTTTTTTAATTATTTATTTTTTCTAAAGAATTTATTAAAAAGAAAGTAAATTATTCTAAAAATAAAATGCAAGTCTGAAATAGGTAGGAAGTCAAAGGCAAAAAATTAATCTACTAGAAAGGCAGTAAAGCAATCTAAAGCAAAATATAAAAAACCTAGAAAGCAATATAATAATTTTTATATATTTTTTAAACAATTTTATAGATTTTTTTAAAAAAATAATCACACCAAGATTTCCAGCAATGGCACCAAAATTTGATGCTTCTCGTGGCACACCAAAATTAACCCTACTCACTACTATGTAGATAGGGTGAGTCGAGATCGTATCCACAGGAAACTTAAGATCGTATCCATAGGAATCTTAGTTGATTATTTTGAAAATATAAAAGAAGGAAAATAAATTATAAAAAACTAAAAAATAAATAAATAAATTATAATAAAAATATTTTTTATCGATCAAAATAAAATATAAAAAAAAATAAAAATATGATACAAGATAATTAAACTAAGTTGATCTTCTAACCACGTTCGATGGTAGATGTGTCTCCTTGAATCCTTTCATCTTCCTCGGTGCAAACAGTGGTAGGATGGTTAGAAGGCTTGGTCTAGGAACTCCAAGGAAGAAAGGTATATGGGAGTATGGAAATATGGAAAAGAAAGGTAGCGACACTAGGATTAGGACCTCTCCTAGATTTGATGGAAGGTGTGCTAGGGGTAGTACCTCCCCTAGACTTTTGGAGAAGAGAGAAAGAGAGGGACACAATAGCTTGGAAAGAACTTGGGTGTTGGCTTGATTCATTTTTAGGTGAAGGTATTAAGGTTTATTTATAAGTGTTGGAAGGGAGAAGGCCTTCATATTTTCTAGATGTGGGATTAAAGGAAAAGAAGAGATACTCTTTGGATGTTGACCCTTGGATCTTTGATGAGTTGCTTCTAAACCATTAATCTTAAGTCGTGTTCATACTTGGATCCATGTGAAAGGTTATCTTCTAATTTGGATCCTTGAATCTTGAGAGCTTGCATCTAATCTTTTATGAGTAAGTTGCGTTCACACTCGGATTTGATTAGTCTTTGAGCTGGTTGTCTGGTTCACTTGAATCTGAGCCAATTTAAATTCAGTTTGAGTTGCATGAGCCCAAACTCCTGATTACCTATAAAATAGACTAGAGAATATCAAATTTTAATAAAATAATATCAATTATTATAATATTCAGTGTCTCTAGTGACTTAATTAAAGTGTTTATCATTATGCAGATACAAAGCATCACGTGTGAGCTATGTGAAGGAGGCAGACTTGATACCAGTGACTGCCAGATAGGTAATCCCTTTGAAAAGCCTCTGATATAGATAACTATCTTGATAATTTTTTTAGGTTATAGTAAAACAATCCCTACTCCAACACATACAACCTAGGATGGAGGCAGTATTCAAACTTTTTATGGAATAATAAAAATATAAAATAATAGCCACCCCTAGGATTCCAAGCACATGAAATGTAATATCCCAACCCAACATAGCTTGGCCCAACTGTAAATCATGGCCCAAGAAGAACTGTGTGGATTTTAGTGCATACAAAAAAAAGAGAGAGAGGAGATGGGAAGAAGACTCCTGATGGGTGTCTTCTTTCTCCCAATTCCATCAGAGGAGATCAACTCCAAGAAGAGAACTGGAATCCCGATTCCACTCTTATTTAGGGGCACCCAAACCCCTTGTGTTTCCCCACCAGAAATCACCACGATCACCATCATTTTCCTCCCTCTTTTTCTCTTAGAAGACCATTGATTGGGCTTGCTATGATCGCCAGAATTGCAGCCAATTCATTGCTGGAGTTGAGGTAATCATTGCTGATCCTTCTTTCTTACCCTTTCTCAACTAGAGGGCCATTGATCTTGTCAAATGGTCCCTAGAAAATCCACCAATAGTAGAACCCTTATTTTATTTCTCTTCTACCATCTTTGCCTTTTTTTGGCATCATCGTCGCCGTTGATCAATGAACCGGGGACCCATGGCTCCACCACCATGGGCCGCATCCCTCGATCTTGGTTTCAAGCAAGAATCCTTTGACTTGAGGGAAGATGAAGGGGATTCAAAAACTCCTATTCCTATTTTCTTGG
This sequence comes from Cocos nucifera, assembly GCA_006176705.1. Lineage (NCBI taxonomy): Eukaryota > Viridiplantae > Streptophyta > Magnoliopsida > Arecales > Arecaceae > Cocos > Cocos nucifera. Next base: position 188,820 of record QRFJ01000957.1, on the reverse strand, counting down.
GAACCCATAGGAAAGGAAAAAGAAAAAGTCGCAGAGAAGAAAGGAAAAAGAAAGAAAGACGAAAAAGAAAGAAAAAGAAAGAAAGAGAAAAACAAAAGAAAGAAAAAGAGAAAAGAAGAAAAGAAAAAAATAAATAAGAAAAGAAAATGATTTTTCTCTCTCTTCCCTCTCTCCCATCTTGAATCTAACTTTCTCTCTCTAGAAGATTTATTTTCTCTCTCTACTCCTCTCTCCTATTCTCTCTCTCTATTAGGATTCTTGGATTTCAAATAAGAGAAAAAAGAAAGAAAATAAGCAAAAAAAGGAAAGAAAGAAAAGATTCTCTCTCTGTCTCTTCTTTTTCTCTCCGCTTTCTCTCTATAAAATTTTCTCTCTAAAAAATTTTCTTCCTAGATTGCTTGTTTCTTTATAATTTCTCTCTCCTAGGAATTTTTAGATCTTTAAAAAGATTGATGATGATTTTGAATGATCCTAGTGAAGGATGTCCTGATTCATGATCGTCAAAAAGTATACCGGCATCCACCTTAGCCAAACTAGATGCTATAGATTTTATCATTCAAGATTTTATTAAATTATCTATGAGATAATTATATGATGATTTGAATTAAATTATCTTGATCTAATCAATTGGATTATCAGATAATATTATTTGATTAGTTTTGATTTATCTTCATAATTTCTCTCTCCTTTAACTTTATCTCTTCACTTGATTTATGAACATAATGAAAGATTTTTGATCCTACCACTTTAAATTCAAATTGACCTAGATAAATAGACTTTGAACCATTTATCTTCTAGTATAACCTTGATCAATGAGGTTAGGGTGGTCAGATTGATCTGGACCATTGGATGTGACTACCGTCAACCTATCTTTTCGATTTATTGGTATACTTTTTAATTATTAAAATTGATCCTCTATAAAATTATAGATGTTTGATAATGGGGCATTGTGACATGATATATAAATAGAATATTTTGAAATGATATTTGCAAGAATGATATGGATTTATTGGAATACGTATGAGGTAAGTAATATTTCACTTTTTTCTAGATTTATCGATATTAGTGCAAAATCTGATTATCATCGAAATTGAGGCTGGAGTCGGAGAAGGTGAGGTCACCACCGGTGATCTGTAAAATAAGTATAGTTTGGAGTCGGAGGTGGTGGATCTGGCAAGACCTTTGACGATCAAGTCAGCTCTATCGACCAACAGAAATGGAGTGCTCAGAGAGATTTTAGTAGAATTTTTAGAAGAAAACTTAGAGCTTCGAGGATAAAGCATATCTGAAGGGTCTTTTATATAGGCAGAGCTAGTAACAAACTGATAGTGGCAATTGTAACCACCTGGTAGTGGGTCGCTCGGGGCCACGTGAAGTTCGTTATAGAGGGTAGTGTCTATTGTCGCGATGTGCTAGCCTATTGGGATCTGATAGCTGAGGTTCGGATGGGGTAGCAGAGGCATGCATCGAGGTTCTTTTGGATTGTTGGAAGGGGTTTGGGCTAAATCTCGCTGGGAGCATCTAAGAGAAGCTCAATCGAGCAAAGTCCTTTCAGCAACTAGGGTTTGCCATGCTACTTTCGAAAAATATTTTAAAAATAGCAATGATGTAGCAGAAAATAATTAATCTAATTAATTATCTACTAATCATATTGGATTATTTAATGCTGCACATTAGGATCTAAACATAATATGCATGCATACATTAATAGATCTAAAAATAACACTATGTAATAAACTATTTACTACATCTATGTTCAAAATATAATAACTTTTTGCGGATAGTCGATCACCACAATCTGAGTCCATCGAATAATACACTAGTATCATGTCACAATTGCACACATGTCTGACCTCTATAGTTGATCCACATGGAGCTCCTGGTCCCGATCAGCCTCACTGGAATGCTAGCTCCTCATCGGGGCCTTCGATGATTAATCATGATCGATCCGATCGATCGTGTACTTTCTTATTTCTTAGATATTTTAAAAAATTAGAACATAAATATTGGAGAATTATGAAGATGTATTTCAAATTGGTGGTGATCTAATGCTCACAGCACTCGATCTCTCCACCCGAACCCAGATTCCCAAATCTAGGATTTCACTCAATCCAAAAATCCTGACACACTAAAAATCCTATCACACCTTCTCTGCATGGAGTTCTTCCATGAAATAAGGTTTCATGAAAAGATAACTTTCAAATCTATAATCTCTATTTAGATCATATCTAAAAATAGAATATCCTTAGAGGTACAAATCATAAGAGAAGAGAGGCATAAAGGAAAAGAAAAGTGCTGTAGGATCCTATTCACCTTCACTTTGAGATTTTTTTTGCCTAGAACTGATGACCAAACACTCTAAAATTTTTACCACATAATTCTACCTCCTCCTTATACACACACAAAAATTTCATAATTTATTGACATGAATACCATGGGAAAATAGCAAAGAAAATGATAAGGATCGAGTGGTTGAGAGGTTTTAACCACTCACTTGATTTCAAAAATCAAATAAGCCTCTTATCCTTATCCAACGTCCCTTTCCTTGTGTTTAACATGCAAAAGGACTCTCCTTCTACGTGCATATTTTTATTTCTCAAAAAATATTCAACAAACAAAAGGGAGGGCACGGGAAGCAGAGTCGAAAAGTCAAAATTGGTGGGTGCATGGGAGAATTTGAATTCAAACTTCATTTGACTTGGTCCTAATTGATTTCAACCAAACCAATTAATCTAGATCCAATTAAATTAGGTTAAACCGAAACAAATTAGGCTTAGCCTAATCCAATAAAATTTTAATCAAATTAAAAATTAATTAGATCTACGTCCTGATCAAATTAGGGTCAAAACTTCCATAGCAATTAGATCATCTCATGACTTGATTGGATCAAATTTAATCGAATCAAATTCAATCAGACTTGATTGAATCCTCATCACTCAATCAAATTGAGCTAATCAACAATCAAATTACTAATTAATCCTTCGAAAATATTTGAGTTCAAATTACATAAATTTTTAGACAATAGAGTCCTATTAATATGAAACTCTTGAAGAATCCTAAATCAGTAAGACTCTTGAACCTAGTGTCTCAAATAAATCGAACTCGTGATCATAGAGTCTCAAACTTTTTGAAGATAATAGTGTAGGATTTGCCATGCTACTTTTAAAAAATATTTTAAAAATAGCAATGATGTAGTAAAAAATAATTAATCTAATTAATTATCTACTGATCATATCAGATTATTTAACCCTACACATTAGGATCTAAATATAATATGCATGCATACATCAATATATCTAAAAATAAAACTATGTAATAAACTATTTACTACATCTATGTGTTCAGAATATAATATCTTTTCATGGATAGTCGATCACTATAATCTAAGTCTACTGAATAATTCTTTTGTGTCACATTATAGCCGCATACATGTCCGACCTCTATGGTTGGTCCACACGGAGCTCTTACTCCCGATCATCCCCACTAGAGTGCTAGCTCCTCATCAGGGCCTTCGATGGCTAATCACGATCGATCATATACTTTCTTATTTCTTAGATATTCTAAAAAATTAAAACATAAATATTAGAGGATGATGAAGATTTGTTTCAAATTTGATGGTGATCTGATGCTCACAGCACTTGATCTCTCCACCAGAACCTAGATTCCCAAATCTAGGATTTCACTCAGCCCAAAAATCCTGACACACTAAAAATCCTATCATGCCGTCTCTGTGTGGAGTTTTTTCATAAAATAAGTTTTCATGAAAAGATAACTTTCAGATCTATAATTCTATTTATATTATATCTAAAAATAGAATATCCTTAGAGATGAAAATCATAAGAGAAGAGAGGCATAAAAGAAAAGAAAAGTGCTATAGGATCCTATTTATCTTCACTCCAAGATTTTTTTTGCCTAGAACTATTTCCCAAACACTCTCAAATTTTTACTACATAATGCTAACTACTTTTCCTACTTGCACAAAAATTCTCATAATTTATTGATGTGAATACCATGGAAAAACAACATAGAAAATGATAAGGGTCGAGTGGTTGAGAGGTTTTAACCACTCACTTGATTTCAAAAATCAAATGAGCCTCTTATCCTTATCTAATGCCCCCTCCCTTATGTTTAACACGCAGAAGGACTATCCTTCTATGTGCATATTTTTATTTCTCAAAAAATATTTGATAAACAAAAGGGACGATGTGGGAAGCAAAGTGAAGAAGTCAAAAATGATGGGCGCATGGAAGAATTTGAATTCAAACTTCATTTGACTTGGTCCTAATTGGTTTCAACCAAAATAATTAATCTAGACCCAATTAAACTAGGTTATATCCAATCAAATTAGACTTAGCCTAATCCAATAAAATTTTAATCAAATTAGAAATTAATTAGATCTATGTCCTGATCAAATCAGGATCAAAACTCCCATAGCGATTAGGTCATCTCATGATCTAATCGGATCAAATTCAATCGAATCAAATTCAATCAAACCTGATTGAATCCTCATTGCTCAATCAAATTGAGCTAATCAATAATCAAATTGCTAATTAATCCTCCAAAAATATCTGAGTTCGAATCGAATGGGTTACTGGGTAATAGAGTCCTATCGACATAAAACTCTTGAAGAGTCCTAAATCAATGAAACTCTCAAACCAAGTGTCCCAAATGAATCGAACTTACGATCACAGAGTCCCAAACTAGTGGAACTCTTGATCAAAAAATTTCAAACAAGTAGGACCTAGAGTCTTAGTCTAGTAGGACTCTTGATCATAGAGTTTTAGTCCAGTGGGACTCTTGACCACATTGTCCTAGATTATCAAGACTCATGATCAGAGAGTCCCAGACAAGTAGGTCTTAGAGTCCTAATCCAGTAAGACTCTTGGTTATAGACTCTCAGTCCAGTGGGACTCTTGACCATAGAGTCGCAGGACTCTTGATCAGAGAGTTCCAAACAAGAAGGACTCAGAGTCTTAATCTAGTAGGACTCTTGGTCATAGAGTCCTAATCTAGTAAAACTCTAGACCATAGAGTTCTAGACCAATCGAACTCTTGATCAGCCATTAGATTAGGTAGGAACTCCTAATGTGTGGGACCCCATAAGTCCAAACCTAAGCTGGTAGTATAAAAATCAATTTCTATACTAATCGAAGTAACCATTTAGCAATGGTACCCGACGTCCGGATAGGTCGAATAATCGCAATCACAACATTCAAAACCTATGCGAATATGGTTATCGTATAATTTATCCCTATGACCTCTGTGTAATAGATGACTCTAGGTTAGACTATCAACCCTAGATAATACATCCATGTTGTGTCTTAAAGCAATTAGTCCCATTACTCCTTACTAAGACTATCCTAGCCAAGATTTTGCTAAATTGAAACATAATTGAACATAGCTCCTGAAATCAGGAGTGGTCAATCCCATCTTGATACATGCACCGACTCCATAAGTACTTGACCGTGTCCGAAAATATTTCATCACCAAATTAAAAATTTAGATAGTCCGGCATCAAAACACAGTGAGTTGCTTGAAAGTCATCGTGGTGATCTTAGGTCAGAGGGATATTTGTACCCATATTCCATCGATGCTAATCTTGACAGAAAAAAAGCCCCAGAATTGGTCACGTTTAGTGCAGATGTACCCATACATCTCACTCGCATGCCATATCAGTATCTCAACACTTCTTGGTTATAAGGACAACCAATCTATATGGCATACAATGACCTATACTGGATAAACGTTGTCATCCTAAGTAATAATATATTATTTGGTCGTGAACTATTTAAGAACTAAACGACAAATCCTTCTTTGTCAGGACTTCATCACAACACAGGCGTTCATTAGAAGACAATAGAATTTATGATGAAAAATGCTAAAATAATTTTTATTAATTTATAATTCATATATAATTATAAATATATGGTCCAATCATCAATGGACTGATGATTGGCTTTGGGAAATATTTCCAACAATCTCTCACTTGGGCTAAAGTCAATCGGTGTAGTATCTAATACCTATCTTCGACTTAAAGTCATCGAACTCCTTCACTATAATAGCTTTAGTGAATGGATCGGCTAGGCTCTCCTTTCCATCGATCTTCTGAAGGTCGACGTCACCTCGATCCATAATCTTTTGGACAAGATGGTAGCAGCGCAGAATATGCTTCGTCCATTGGTGTGCCTTTGGTTTCTTCGCCTGAGCAATAGCTCCAAAGCTGTCGCAATAGAGCAGAATTGGACCATCAAGAGAGGGTGCTACTCCGAGCTTGGTGATAAATTTTCTTAGCCACACTGCTTCTTTGACAGCATCTGATGTAGCGACATACTCGACCTCACAAACTGAATCAGCCATAGTATGCTGCTTGAAACTCGTCTAGCAGATGGCCGCACCATTAAGGGTAAATATATATCCCAACACACTCTTGCTATCATCATGATTGGATTGGAAACTTGAGTCTATGAACCCCACAAGTTTTAAATCCGATTCACCATATACAAGCCACTGGTCCTTAGTATTTCTTAAATACTTCAGGATGATTTTAACAACCTTCCAGTGATTCTCCCCAAGATTAGATTGGTATCTACTCACTACACCTAGTGAGTATGCCACATCTGATCGCGTACATGTCATGGCATACATTATAGAATCTACTGCTGAAGCATATGGTATTATATTCATATGCTCTCTATCTAGATATGTTGTTGGACAATCCCTCTTTGAAAGAGAAATTTCATGGCCTATCGGTAGATAGCCTTTCTTGAAATTTTTCATGCTGAACTGTTTCAGCACAGTATCAATGTACGTAGACTGGAACAATCCAAGCAACCTTTTAGATCTATTTCTATAGATCTTCATCCCTAGGATGTAGTAAGCTTCTCCTAGATCTTTCATGGAGAACTGTGATGACAGTCAGATCTTTATTTCTTGTAATGTAGGAACATCATTTTCGATTAAGAGAATGTCATCCACATACAATACTAACAATACTATTACTGGATCATTAGCTTATTTGTATATGCAGGGCTTCTCTTCATGCTTAATGAAGTCATACATTTTGATTGTTCTATCAAATCGTATGTTCTAGCTTCGAGATGTCTGCTTTAGTCCATAAATGGATCTCTAAAGCTTACACACCTTAGACTCATCTATGAACTTGAAATCTTTAGATTGTATCATATACACCTCTTCATCCAGCTCTCCATTTTGGAAGCTATTTTCACATCCATCTGCTAGATTTCATAGTCTAGATAGGCAGTTATGGTAAGCATTATCTGAATAGATTTGAGTATTGCCATAGGATAGAACGTCTCATCATAGTCAATATCATAATGTTGATGATACCTCTTGGCAATCTGATGGGCTTTGTCGGTCTCCACCTTTCCATCTGCGTCTCTTTTCCTTTCGAAGACCCACTTACACCTTATGGAATTTACTCCTTTTGGTGGGTCGACCAATGTCCATACATCATTGACCTTCATGGATTCCATCTTAAATTTCATGGTCTCAAGCTATTTTTCAGAGTCGGATCTCTGCATTGCATCCATATAGATGATTGGATCCTAATCATTCTCATTGAGTTTGATAGGATCCCCATCCCAGATCAGAAAACTATAGTATCTATCCAGTTGACATGGTACTCTATCAGATCTCCTTAAGGATGCTTCTATAATGGGTTCTAGATCTGATCTAATCAGATCCAGCTCAGGTTCAATAACTTGTGTTCGTTCTTCCACCTATCATACTTTATTAGGTTTGACCTTGGAGGCATTAGTTCCTTCACCAAGGAACTTCTTTTCTAAAAAGACAGTCTTAAGGCTGACAAACACTTTTTGCTCATTAGCAATATAGAAGTAGTACCCTTTAGTTTCTTTTGGGTAACCTATGAAACTACACTTATCAGACCTAGGTCCAAGCTTGTCTATCATCAAACATTTGACGTAGGCCGGACACCCCCAAACCCTAAGATGTGAAAGCATTGGTTTACATCTTGTCTATATTTTATATGGTATTTTATTAATAGATTTACTCAAAATCTTATTTAGAAGGTAACAAGCTGACTCGAGCGCATATTCCCATAGGAAAATCGGCAAACCAACAAAGGCCATCATAAATCAAATCATGTCCAACAGGATTCGATTTCTCCTTTCAGACACACCATTATATTGTGGTGTTCTAGGAGGGGTCCATGAAGGAAAATCCTGATTTTTTGGATCAGGTTCGTTCAGATCTGATCAGATCAAGAGATATATTTCAAAAAAAATTTTCTTTGATCCTAATCAGATCTGAGATATTTTAGATCTGATTATTATTATTTTAGAAATAAAAAAAAATCTAGATAAATTAAATCAATTTAATTTACTTTGATATGGGTAATCCTATTTTCCATTGATGATCCTGTATGTAGTGGAACGTTCTGGATCTAGCCACGCAAGTGCCTGGACTCTACCGATATCCACTCAGGCTAGATCTAGAGATCCTCTTCTTCTCTATCATGTCTCCAAAAATCAGATCTGGATCTAATATAGAGGATCTTTAAAACTCCATTTGAAGATCAATAGTCGTCCTTTGCAGCAGCGCAGCCTTCTAGCTTTCACTTGCCTTTCTTTGATCTGGATCGCACCAACCAACCTCCAAAACTCTTTTAAATGTCCAATAGGATTTCTCCTTTCGACACACTATTATGGTGGTGTTCTAGAGGGAGAAGAATCCCGTTCTCTCCAAGAGTCAGAAACTTTGGAAAGATATTCATGGAGGAAGAATTTTAATACTCTTTCTAGGCTTTTCTATCTCATTTTAAAATAGGAATATTTCTAATGAGGCTTATGCCTTGGGGCATGGGGAATTATAATTCTCAAACTTTCAATCATAATCTGAGTTGGGCACAGGGTCTATGATTTATAGACTGTCTGTGATCCAACTTCTTTTCTTCCCAACCAATCACAATTCTTTATGAAATCAGATCTAACTTCTGATTGGTGGGAATAGAGTCCCCTAGATTCCTCCTTAGAGGGCATTTAAGACCAGTCAAAAGTTGGTTCTTAGGAGAACTCTAATTGGAATCCAAAAAGAAGATGGAGTCCCTGTCCAGACAGTGAACTCCTAGGCACCTCCAACTTGGAAGACATTGCCAAGGGTGGCGTTGCGTTAACCTCTTCCTTGCTAGGTTCTTGGCAGGGGGACCTAGGCCCCCACCAGCTCTCCAATAGGTGCATGACATGTGGTCAAAAGTTAAAGTGTCAATGGTCAACATTTGACCAGTCAAAGGTAGACTTTTGACCAAAGTCAAAGAACAAGAAATGGTAGGTGACCAAAAATGGCAGGTAATGTCAATTATTCAAAATAAGACAACCTTTTTTGACTTGGACAACCTCCAGTTCAGACCATATGAAGGCCTCTGATTGAGCACAAACTCCTTTGGCTCAGTCAGGACAAACTAATTTATGATAGTAAAAGAAGAACATTAGGTTCAATCGAGTGCTAGCATGATTTTCATGAACTTAATTGAATCTCATTCAGATCAATTGAACTAGATCAGTTCAATTAATGATCACCAGATTCAAACCCTTATTTATGTGATCCAGTTAGGTCTAGTTCTGTATGGTAATGAGATATGTCATGATCTCTATCATCAACATCATCGAAACTTCTTTCGATGGATCAGAACTCTTCTGATTCGAACAGCTAGAATGATCGATCATCTAAATCATTCTAATTGCTCCCAAAATCCACCAGTGATACCTAGTAGTATATGGTGGCAACCCATCAGAGCTGAATGTGAACCTCTTGGTGTAGCAACTTGTATGATTAAGTTCTTCTATCTTGAGCCCCGATCAGATTAGGATTAAGGTGAACTCATCAAACCCTAGTTTCTATCATATGATGTAACCATTCGATTCAAGTCTGATATGAAAATCTAAATAGAAACTCTTTCTATTATTTCACTCTGCCATGGCCATGGACTTCTGGACTTGATTCTCATGATTATCATAGGGCTGCTCCTCTACCACCGAGGTAGATAGATTTCGTCTTGATGCAATCTAGTTCCTACAATGAACATGTCATAGCCAACATACACCTCAGGGTTTCATATGGCTAGGAGACCGAGTAATGGTGTAGTCAAGCTATAACACCCTTAAGGTGAACTGTCGATGCATCTCAAGTCAAAGAATCAGACACACTACCTATAGCATTCGACCATCGGTCATTGATGAGAAGGTAGACTCCCTAATGACTACTCGAGATGGTCACGCTCAGTGCCCTCGTTCTCTAACAAGTACCTGTACTTTCGCTCCGGTGTCTCCACACCATAGATTCAAGACTCATCTACTAAAAAGAAGCAATTGTACACCAACCTTTCAGATCAATCACCATCCTCATGATGATCCTATGGTCGGGAGCATTTTATGAGTTAATAATGATTATTCATGTCTTAAATTATCAACTCTTGAAAATATGAATTATCATTACCACTAACTCAAAGGATGTATCACAGACACTAAATACACATATGTGATAGAAAATAACCCATTTTATTTACTATAGTCAAAATTATAATTTTGCCCCTAGAAGTGTATTATAAGTGTCAGCCAATTCTGGCTTCTAGAGCACATATATCTAACAGTCTCCCACTTATCCTAAAGCCAATTGGCTATAAGTCTAAGTCCCATCTTCTCAAGGTGGACTTCGATCTTCTGTTGGCCCAACAGCTTTGTAAGTGGGTCTACCACATTGTCTGTGGAGTTGACTCTCTTAACCTCGACATAACCCTTCTCGAGGTAATTGCGAATGAGGTGGTATCGCCGCTCAATATGCTTGGACTTTTTATGAGACCTCGGCTCCTTAGCAAGGGCTATGGCACCATTGTTGTTGCAGTATAGAGGAATGGCATCTGATGGCATTACTCTGATTTCTGTAGCAAACTTTTTGTACCAAAATGCTTCCTTCGCAGCTTCTGATGCAGCGATATATTTTGCTTCCATGGTGGAATCTACTATAACCGTTTGCTTGGAACTCTTTCAGCTGACAGCTCCACCATTGCACACAAACAGACTCCCAGATGTCGACTTTCGATCATCTATATCAGACGTGAAATTCGAGTCTATGTATCCCTGGACTTGGAGTTCTCCATTACCAAAGACCAACATCATATCCTTAGTTCTTCTTAAGTACTTAAGGATATATTTGAAGGGAAATCCTGATTTCCCTGACCAGGTTCGTTCAGATCTGATCAGATCAAGAGATATATTTCAAATTTTTTTCTCTTAGATCTGTATCAGATCAGGGATGCTTCAGATCTGATTCTTATTTATTTAATAAAAATTAAATGAAAAGGATAAATTAAATCACATTCAATTTACCTGAATAGGGTAATCCTATTACCCTGTTGATGATCCTGTTTGCAGCGGAAGGTTCTGGATCAAGCCACGCAAGCGCCTGGCCTCTACCGGTATCCACTCGGGCTGGATCTGGAGATCCTCTTCTTCTCTATCACGCCTCCAAAAATCAGATCTGGATCTGATCTGGAGGATCTTCAAAACTCCTTTTGAAGATCTGCAGTCGTTCCTTTTGCAGCAGCGCAGCCTTCTTGCTTTTGATCTCCTTTTCTTGATCTAAATCGCACCAATCCAAATCCAAAACACTTTTGGACGTGGAGAGCAAGGGGAGAAGAGACTATGGCGTGGAGAAAAGGGAGAGAGGCAGCCTTGGGGCATGGGAAGATTGCTTCTTGATTATTTTGGAATTCAGGGTTGGGCGCAGGGTCTCTATATATAGACTAAGCTTGTGATCCAACTCCTCTTCCTCCCAACCAATCACAACCCTTTGTGAAATCAGATCTAAATCTGATTGGTGGGAATAGAGTCCCCTGGATTCCTCACTTAGGAGAGTGCCTAAGGACCAGTCAAACTGGATTCTTAGAAGAACTCTCATTGGAATCCTAAAAAGGGAGATGGAGTCCTTGTCCAACAAGGACTCCATGGCGCCTCCTTACTTGGGCTCACGCCTCCCTTGGCGTGCGCCCATTCTCCTTGCCAGGTTCTGGCAGGGGGACAAGCCCCCACCAGCTCTCCAATAGGTGCATGACATGTGGTCAAAAGTCAAAGGGTCAATGGTCAACGTTTGACCAGTCAAAGGTAGACTTTTGACCAAAGTCAAAGAACAAGAAATGGCAGGTGACCAAAATTGGCAGGTAATGTCTTACAAATAAGACAACCTATTCTGACTTGGACAACCTCCAGTCAGACCATATGAAGGCCTCTGATTGAGCACAAACTCCTTTGGCTCAGTCAGGACAACTTATTTATGATAGTAAAAGAAGAACGTTAGGTTCAATCGAGTGCTAGCACGATTTCCTTGAACCTAATTGAATCTCATTCAGATCAATTGAACTAGATTAGTTCAATTGATGATCACCAGATTCAAACCCTTGTTTGTGTGACCCAGTTAGGTTCAGTTCTGTATGGTAATGGGATATGTCATGATCTCTATCATAGACATCATCGAAACTCCTTTCGATGGATCAGAACTCTTCTGATTCGAACAGCTAGAATGATCGATCATCTAAATCATTCTAATTGCTCCCAAAATCCACCAGTGACACCTAGCAGTATATGGTGGCAACCCATCAGAGCTGAATGCGAACCTCTTGGTGCAGCTACCTGTGTGATTCAAGTTCTTCTATCTTGAGCCCCGATCAGATTAGGGTTAAGGTGAACTCGTCAAACCCTAGTCTCTGTCATATGATGTAATCATTCGATTCGAGTCCAATGTGAAAATCTAAATAGAAACTCTTTCTATTATTTCACTCTGCCATGGCCATGGGCTTCAAGGACTTGATTCTCATGATCATCATAGGGCTACTCCTCTACCACCGAGGTAGATAGATTCCATCTTGATGCAATCCAGTTCCTACAATGAACATGTCATAGCCAACATACACCTCAGGGTTTCCATATGGCTAGGAGACCGAGTAATGGTGTAGTCAAACTATAACACCCTCAAGGTGAACTGCCGATGCATCTCAGGTCAAAGAACCAGACACACTACTGCAGCATCGAGTCAGTCATTGACGAGAAGGTAGACTCCCTAATGACTACTCGAGGTGGTCACGCTCAGTGCCCTCGTTCTCTAACGAGTACCTGTACTCTCGCTCCGGTGTCTCCACACCGTAGACTCAAGACTCATCTACTAAAGAGAAGCGATCGTACACCAACCTTCCGGATCAATCACCATCCTCGTGATGATCCTATGGTCGGGAGCTATTTATGAGTTAATAATGATTATTCATGTCTTAAATTTTCAACTCTTGAAAATATGAATTATCATTACCATTAACTCAAAGGATGTATCACAGACACTAAATACACAGGTGTGATAAAAAATAACCCATTTTATTAAATTATAGTCAAAATTACAATTTTGCCCCTAGAAGTGTATTACAAGTGTCAGCCAATTCTGGCTTCTAGGGCACATATATCTAACAATCTCCCACTTGACCTAAAGCCAATTGGCTACAAGTCTAAGTCCCATCTTCTCAAGGTGGGCTTCGATCTTCTGTTGGCCCAACGGCTTTGTAAGTGGGTCTGCCACATTATCTGCGGAGTTGACTCTCTTGACCTCAACGTAACCTTTCTCAAGGTAATCGCGAATGAGATGATATCGCCGCTCAATGTGCTTGGACTTCTGGTGAGACCTCGGCTCCTTAGCAAGGGCTATGGCGCCATTGTTGTCGCAGTAAAGAGGAATGGCATCTGATGGCATTACTCCAATTTCTGCAGCAAACTTCTTGTACCAGAACGCTTCCTTTGCAGCCTCTGATGCAGCTATATATTCTGCTTCCATGGTGGAATCTGCTATCACAGTTTGCTTGGAACTCTTCCAGCTGACAGCTCCACCATTGCACACAAACAGACTTCCAGATGTCGACTTTCGATCATCTATATCGGACATGAAGTCCGAGTCTGTGTATCCCTGGACTTGGAGTTCTCCATTACCAAAGACCAACATCATATCCTTAGTTCTTCTCAAGTACTTAAGGATACATTTCACAGAAGTCCAGTGTTCTTCACCTGGATTTGACTGATATCTGCTTGTGACACTCACAGCATGGGCTATATCAGGTCGTGTACATAGCATGGCATACATGAGGCTCCCTATTGCAGAAGCATAAGGGATCTTGCTCATGCATTCTATTTCCTCAGGTGTGCTGGGGCACATCTTCTTGGAAAGATGAATACCATGTCTGAAGGGTATTAATCCCCTCTTAGAGTTTTCCATACTAAACCTCTTTAGTACTTCCTCTATGTACATCTTCTGTGAAAGTCCTAGCATCCTATTCGGTCTATCCCTATAGACCTTAATTCCTAGAATAAAGGATGCTTCACCTAGGTCTTTCATGGAGAATTCCTTGGACAACCACATCTTGACTGATGTCAACATGGGAATATCATTCCCAATAAGGAGGATGTCATCCACGTACAATACGAGGAAGACAACAGCGCTCCCACTGACCCTTTTGAAAACACATGGTTCCTCTTCGTTTTTGATGAAACCAAACTTTTTGATCACATCATTGAAATGAGTGTTCCAGCTCCGAGATGCTTGCTTAAGTCCATATATGGACCTTTGCAGCTTGCAAACCTTGTGATCAGTATCACTGGATGTGAAACCTAGTGGCTGTTCCATATAGATATCTTCCTCAAGATATCCATTTAGGAATGCCGTTTTCACGTCCATTTGCCATATTTCATAATCGAAATAGGCTGCAACAGCAAGCAATGTGCGGATGGATTTTAGCATAGCCACTGGGGAAAAGGTATCCTGATAGTCAATGCCTTCACGTTGACTATAACCTTTTGCCACCAGTCTAGCCTTGAATGTCTCCACATTCCCATCTGCACCAATCTTTCTCTTGAAGATCCATTTACACCCAATAGGTACTATACCTTCTGGTGGATCTACCAAGGTCCAGACTTGGTTTGAGTGCATCGAGTCGATCTCTGACTTCATTGCCTCAAGCCATTTCTCGGAGTCGATATCTGATATCGCCTCATTGTAGGTTTTGGGATCATCACCATGAGCACCATTACCTATGAGGAACATTTCCTCTACGTCCTCTGAAATAATACCTAAGTATCTTTCAGGGGGACGGGAAACTCTTTCCGATCTACGAGGTGGAGGAGGTAGTGTTCTTATTGGCTCAACCTGATTTGGTTCCACTTGGTCCTTAGCTCTTTCCACTTGTGAGACTTTCTCATCAAGCTTAATCTGCTTTCCAATGCCGCTATCTTGAATAAACTATTTTTCAAGAAATATGGCATGTCGACTCACAATCACATTGTGGTCTTCTGGAATGTAGAAATAGTATCCTAATGACTCTTTAGGATATCCTATGAATCGAGCTCTAAAGGACCTAAACTCTAACTTGTCCGCTTGTTGTCTTTTGACATAAGCCGGACAACCCCAAATTCTGAGATGACTCAGACTTGGTTTCTTACCATGCCATATCTCATACGGTGTGGTAGGAATGGTTTTAGAGGGAACCCTATTCAGTAGATAGATTGAAGTTAACAATGAATGTCCCCAAAGAAAATCTGGGAGGTCTGTGAAGCTCATCATGGATCGAACCATATCCAATAGGGTCCGATTTCTCCATTCTGAAACCCCGTTGAGTTGAGGTGTTCCTGGTGGAGTCCATTGAGAGACTATGCCATTTTCCTTAAGATAGTCTAGGAATTCCCGGCTAAGGTATTCACCTCCTCGATCTGATCGAAGAACCTTAATGGGTTTTCCAGTTTGTTTTTCTACTTCATGTCTGAATTCTTTGAACTTTTCAAAAGCTTCAGACTTGTGTCTCATAAGATACACATACCCATACCTAGACAGATCATCGGTAAAGGTAATGAAGTAGACAAAATTGCCTCTAGCCGGCACATCGAATGGGCCGCACACATCAGTATGTACTAGGGCAAGGAGATCTGTGGCCCTCTCCCCATGTCCAACAAAAGGGAGTTTAGTCATTTTGCCTTGAAGACAAGATTCACAAGTTGGATATGACTCGGAAGTCAATGGACTCAATAGCCCATTTTTCTCCAATTTGTTGATCCTATCTTCTGCTATATGACCTAATCTCAGGTGCCATAGATATCTGTCGTTTGGACTATCCCTAGGTCGTTTGGCATTCACGTTTTGCTCGATAGTTAAAATAGGTACATCAATATGTAGCTGATAAAGACCATTAATAAGGAAACCATTTGCAATTTTATTTCTTTCATAAAGAATGTTACAATGGTCCTTAAAGAAGGTGATCACATAACCTTCTTGTGCTAAGCATGAAACAGAAATCAAATTTCCTGCTAGCTGCAGGCACAAAATAACAGTCTTTCAAAACTAAGTCTAAACCAGATGGTAATCGAAGAGGGTATGTTCCCACGGCTACTGCAGCAACTCTTGCTCCATTACCGACGCGTAGGATCATGTTCTCCATCCCTCAGCCTCCTGCTATCCTCAAGACCCCGCATAGAAGTGCACAGATGAGCACTAGAACCAGAGTCAAGCACCCAACTGGATGCAGAAGAAACCATAAGGTTAGACTCAATAACGAGCATACCTCCAGAAGGACCTTCCTTCTTGTTCTTTAGGGTGGCCAGGTAAGTAGGGCAGTTCCGCTTCCAATGGCCGTCGCTGTTGCAATGGAAACACTTTCCTTTGCCATCGACCTTCTTCTTCGGTTCTGCCTTCTTCTTCTTTGATCCTTCTACCTTTTGCTTTTTCACAGACTTCCTTTTCTTTCCATAAGACTTTCTTTTGGAAGAAGTCCGTTCCATAGCAAGAACTGAGCCTTTAGAACCTTTCATAGAAAGCTCAGCGGTAACCAGCATATTCATCAACTCGGCCAAGGAATTTTGAAGTTTATGCATGTGGTAATTCATGATGAATTGCCCATATGCATCAGTCAAGGATTGCAGAATAATATCGTTCTGCAAGTCCAAGTCCAACTTCACACCGAGCTTCTCAAGCTCTTCCATGTCCTTGATCATTGTCAGACAGTGATCTTGGACTGACTGCCCATCACGCATCTTAGCCTTAAAAAGTCATTTCGTGACTTGATATTTGGCTGCGCGACTCTGTTCACCAAACATCTCCTGCAGGTGAGCCAACATTTGGCGAGCAGTCCCGATATCTTCATGTTGGCGCTGGAGCTCATCAGACATCGAGCCCAACATGTAGTATCTGGCCTTATTGTCTTCGTCAATCCATTTTTTCAGAGATGCTCTCTGTTCAGTGGATGGACGAGCTGGTAAGGTGGGAGGGTCCTGGTCCAAAACATGTGTTAACTTCTCTGAACCCAAAATAATTTTGTAGTTCCTGAGCCAATCTTTATAATTGGGTCCAGTCAGTCTATGTGTGTCTAGGATACGTGCCAGTGGGTTGGACGCAGACATTTTCCTGTAGAGAGTCAAAGATTCTAGTTAGATACTATAATTTTGACTTGACCAATTTGTTTAGGAATTTTATTTTTAAAGAAATTAGCTCCCACTATTTTCTCGGATCCCTACACTCCCTCTGTAGAGATGCGAAAATCTCCGCGATTAATGATTTCTAGTGGGTGGTGCGGTCTCACCAACTGACTCATCACCTCACCTAACAGTTATTGGTGATGGGTTAGCCAATGAGTGAACAACTCTTGTTCAATGATTCTCTAATCATGGTGCACCCAAACTTGGTCTCTAATTCATGAATCTCACCGTATCCGGAATATTGATCCACTCCTTAGTTAAGTCAGACCCACCATTTGCATAGACTGGGTTCTAATTGGGTCTCTCACCGTATCCGGAATATTGAGCCCAACTCATCCTCCAGCCCATAGCATCCAATGCCTAATAGACATGGTTGCGTCTTCCCGGTGCAACTGAGCCACTGTATCCAGCCGAGAACAATCAACCCCGGGAAGGGCCCGCACATCTACAATGGTGGAAGACCTCGGACTTAATCTTTTCTTAGGGAGAATTGATTTAGGTCTCATTAAACTAGACTTGGCTTAGTCATAACAATTATGACTAACCTAGTGGCATGGGTCAGCTCGGATTATTGACCACCTCAGATCAGAACTGTGTCAACAGATATGGCCAGGTAAGTGAGACCGGTGGAAGGAATATGCCGTTAACTCGCACAAGAACGCATTCAGGTCGAGTAGCTTCAATTAAAAACCAGTCGGTCGTCTGTGCCAAACTTACCTTAGACACCAAATTGTTGAGTCAGAACCAATTGGGTTAGCCTACAATCCAGACTCTAACCTCTGAGCCTATTAGGTCTTGCTTGATCGTGACTCGATCTTGACCCAGACTTAATCCTATTAGGCTGGTCAATTTAAGCATTGTTGATCCCATCTAACCAACTCTTGATTCGGTTTGATCAACCGCTTAGACCTAATTGAGCTACCCAAGCCCGAACCCAGTATTATGAATATGTCTTAGATCTGAAATTCTCAATTTTAGACCTAATTAATATTCCATAAACTTAATTCTTAATTAAGTAGGGTTCATAAACAAAATATGCACAATAAATCCTAGGGTTTCAGGATCTAGGGTTTTGCAGAAAGTAAGTTTTTTGG